>NQII01001336.1:395164-571915 GCA_002778355.1 Clitarchus hookeri
CTAGCTTACTCTCGTCAGCTATTTCTTCGGTGCATTTCCACATTGTCCTGTGGTTGGCTAAGGGGCGAGGGGGGTGTTCTCGGCACCAATATCTAGCTCATCAGCTGTTTCTTCCGTGGTGCGTATATTTTGAATTTAGGCAAAATACACATGATTATTTGGTGATATCCCATGAAACCTCTGCGCTCCACAGATCTCACGGGCTGGCTAGAGGCCTAGGGGGTGAAGGGGGGGCAGGGAGGCCTATGGAGCAGGACGCGCAGCAAGACACGTGTAACTGCGATTCGTCACCTGCCTCGTGGCCCGTGTTAACTGGGATACGCTCGCAAAGTGGGTCAGCAAGGTTTCTATTCCAAAAGACGTCACACGTCAAATTACTAATATAAATTAAATGTTTTTTTTTCAATTTGCTTATTACATGAACTGATTTTCTGTCGGTTTTAAATATAACCATGTGCTATGTTGTGTACCTTGCGTTTGATATGGCAAGACGGTACGCGCATGCGTGTTGAGTCATACCTCTACCACGCTCACTGTCAAATTTCGTTACACTGTGCGTGTCACAACTTTGATTGCACACTAAACTTTTACCCTCAACGCGCTAAAAGAAGTATAACCTCAAAAATGTCACCCCTTTTACATTTCATTGTTTTTATGTAATCCACGGTGACCAGCAGAAAACACGCTTGCATGCTAGCGCTAGAGGATGAAAACAAAAAAAGTACAACCACGTCACACACATGGTAGCAAATAAGAAGCAGTTTTGTTGTTTACAAAGAATTTTAAAAAATTTACATTTTGAGAGTGTTACAATTTGAGAAAAAAGTGCGCACTGGAATTATCGTTTGAGTGGTAGTTTTATATAAGACAATTATTTTAATGCTATCAATAAATGTGTAATTGGTTTTCTACGAAAATTCCTACTGGCACGTATGCTAGAGAGCATATTTATTTGTAAATTATTTTGCAGTGAACGCACATTCTCTTGAGGATGTGTATTAAGTATGCCTGATGTAGCGTTGCACGTTAACAACTCCAAATTAAACGAGGGTCACATAATTCCATATCTTCATGAAAAACAAATATCGGTAGTGTGGCTTACAGCAAAATCAGAAACAACAACTTCCTTTTTTTCCATGTTTTTTTAATAATTTGTTGTTAAACAATACTTTTATAAGTTATTAATAGAAATTTCCGCTGTAGCCCGTGAATAATATGGACATAAAACATCTAGGTTTCACCCTTTATAAGGGTTTTGGACCTAATATAGCGGTCTGAACATTCACGAACAGGTTTAAGGGGTTTCTGGATAACTAAGGAACTGAGCCGATTTTTATCTACGTAGTATATCAGTTCGATACTGAAGAGTATCCCTGCCAAATCTTATTAAGATCTGTCGAACGGTGAAGAATTGCATACTGAATAAACTGACATAAATACGAACTCTTACTTATACAGGTGTATATGAAAGTGTGTTACGAACCGAGATATGTGATTCAGAATGGAAAAACAAACATAAAAGATGAATGTGATTTATGACTTGCAGTGATTGTTAAGGAAGATATGAGCCTTCAAAAACTGCGTTTGAAAATGCATTTCTTTACACAAATCAGAAACTACTTGCCATGTAGCAACAAATGTGGGAATGGTGTTTTGTATATTGGCTATCTTATACTCCTGAAAACGTGGTTGGTAATATAAATGGCAGTTGCCATCCTCTGATCGCACGAAACCTGCTAACAGTAATCTGTATGTGTTTTGTTAAGATGACTTATGATTCAGCACGTCTAAATCAACATAAATGGTGATCTTATCGCAACACTCTCACGTGGGCCGTTTTAAAGAAAACAATGTGGATCTTATTGAAAAGAGAAGAGCAGTAAGCTGGCACGTTGGCAACATGCAGTCCACAGGATGTGTGACTGGGCGATACTCTAGTGAAAACAGTTAGCGCACGTTGAATCCTAAACCTATACTGCAACATGTGCTAGGCATATGTATGTGTGAGTTACCAACTGCTTACGAGCGACGTCTGGTGTATTCAAACAGACGCGTACGAGTATGTACTTTTTGCGGCGATGTTCGAGGGTCCTACCGCGTGGTTTCACGTCACGTATTCTGTTAATAAAATCTACCAAGCCAAACAATGTGAAAAATATGATTCTTTTATAAAACATTAATTGCAAGTACTTGAGGTTAAAAATCAATCGTTCGGAGAGTGTATTATTGAACAACAATCTACGTATTATGTCATAAATGAGACTTGTTAACATCATCCCCTTAGTGAATAACGTAGGGTGTTGTGGTATACTCCCTCGAATGTGCGATGACATTGAGTGTGTAGTTACATCGAAAAGGAAAGAGCCCAAATATTTTGGCATGTTGGCAATTCTATTATATGAACACCAAGAAATAACAAATGGTCTGGAGGCCCACGTAAATCTTCCTTTCGCAAAGAGATATATTAATGGGGTGGCAGGTCATTGCCTCGGTGGTAGACAACCAGTGTGGTTTTTTTGTGAATGTGTGACTGCTCGGACCTCTTGCGATACGATGCCTGCGCTGGTAATGCGCGTGCTTTATTTGCGACCACACATACACAGACGCACATACACACCAGTAATGTCAGGTAAATTGGCCGCAATCAGACGTAACGTCAGTGCTCCTGTTATCATGGACAGGTACACACCTGCAGAGCTTACCGGCATGCTATTGATTTATGGCGAAGCTAAGTGTAGTGGCAGTTTAGTTGCAAGGTTCTGTCGTGAACGATATCCAAACAGACGGCGCCCAGTACATATCTTTTTTGCAAGGCTCGTCCAGCACTTGCGCGATGCAAGGAGTCTCCTGCCAAATTTTCAGACATCAGGTGTGCAGCCGACAATGCATGCATCACTCTTTGAGGAAGACGTTCATATTCATTCGAGTCGAGGATCAACCATCGATCAACACCCGTGCCATTGCACACTGGCTGGGTTCAGCACACGTGACAGGGTGGAAAGTTTTTTTATGAGCAGCAGCTGCACTACTGTCACGCACGACAAGCGCAAGCATTAGGGCCGCGTGAAATTTTATCCAGACGTGATTTTTGTGCCTGGTTTCTGCAGAAGACAGCTCTTGATTCAGAGTATCCGAGTCTAATGAAAATCCATATGTTGTGAGATTCCGCGAAGAGAAATTTTCGGTGTACATGTTGGCTGGCACAGTCAACGAACATTTAGAAGGACCGTACCTGTTACCCGAATGTCTTGATGGATATGTGTACCAGCACATCATACTAGACTTGCTGAAGGACATAGCGCTAGTGACACGTGACCGCGTGTGGCTGCAGCACGATGCTCGTGCTGTTCGCAAATTCCTCGATCAAGTGTTGTCTGGGAGATATATAAGCAGGGTCCTGCTCGATTCCCCTATCTGTCACTATCTGTTGGGCCACATAATGAGTCTCGTCTACGAGACACCAGTGGACACGGTAGAGGAACTCGTGACACGCATAGAAGCAGCCGGCGAAGTGGTTCGAACGAATGCCAACATGTTCCAGAGTGTGCGATGGTCCATGCTGCTATGTTGCAATGCCTGTCTTAATTAAGGTGGCGGGACCTTCGGGCACCTATTGCGATTTTCTTGTAAACATTTATTACTTGCAATCATTGCGTGATTACCTTCATATTGGATTTTGAGCAACCGCTAGCAAAGCACATGTTACATTAATTGCATTAAATATATTCAATGTTCTTCTACATGTACCCTTGAAATAAAATCCCAGCCTTGGAATGCACCAGTCATCCACTATCTCACGATTGCACAGACTCGAGATATTCTCTGTCTCATATAAGTTGGCCGGACTCTGAAAGTCAGTGAGTGCCAATTTGACGTTTATGAAACAAACAATGTGCCATTTACAAAATCCTGTATCAGCTAATGCACTAACGAACAAAAATTAATATTACGTTGGTTATTCTGAGTGCACTGCCGACGCACATTACACAAGCAGAAAATACGGGATAAGAAAGAGTTCCTAGATTAATTAATACATTTTATTTTACGTGGTCATAAAACAAGGGGTTTTTAGTGTTAGAAACTATACTTAGTGCTAAAGTAGAAATGCATAGGTGTTCAAAATGACGGGCACATTAAAACGATCTGTATCCAAATGGAACGCAATTTCAAAATATTTTTTCATGTATTATCTCCCTCCCCAACCCCGCTTTTCTTAAGTGATTGATATTATTTCCAAAAGCGTACAGAAATATTGCATAATATTGTTGAATTATATTTTCTAATAATTTTACGAAATATATTTCAAATTCGTATCGTTCCGAGCCTTTATTAGAAGAACAGTTCAACTTTAAAAAACGCGATCTATTGAGTAAAAGAAGCAGTTCAGACCTCGCTCTGAGATGTTGTGCGCGCAATCTATCCGATCTTTTCTGAAGCATTACCAGCCAGAAAATAATAGCGCTCGAATGCAGTATATAACAAATTTACGAACAGATTCCAATAGTTTTATTTTTCGCGAGCTCTGCATAATTTTTAATGTAACATATATTTTGTGTGAAGCGATTTTGAGTACTAGTAATTTCTATTCAGCAGGTAATCGTTCGTCTACGTAAATTATACGCCATATTGCTTTCAGAAAACCCATTTCCTTTTTTCCGAAGAAAGTGGGACACGCGTGAATAGAATTTAAGCAATTCTAACGTTGTTCCACGTCACATATTTCCAACTCGAATATATTATCTATAAAGTCAAACGTGTGATATAACAAAAATAAAAGAGAATGAGCAATATCGAAGACATGCTGAAAGAGTGATGTTTAATACCTTGATGCTTAAAGTGCTATAGCATGCATGCACATTTCTTTTGTAAAGTTAAAACATTTTTAATTAGTGATTTATATTTTTTACATATTACATAACTTTACTTATTAACAATTTTAATACATTTTTTGTAGTTACTAAATGTTAAAGTAATTATTTACATTTTTGCCCTTGAACATAATAATTTACTGATTAATGATTTATGCACACATTACTATTACTACAATATAAGCTACGTATTTCTGAGTAGCAAATTTGCCTAAACGTCCCACTAACAGTACATTGACAAGGGGATCAGCTGATAATGACAGCATGAAAATAAACAACATCATTGCCATGTGGCCGATCAGCTGGTGGGGGAAGGATACGTAGTCAGATGTAGTCAGATATAAACAGTGGCGCTACTTTCGCACACCTGTCAGAATCTGGCCAACTTATATGAGACAGAGTATAAAGACAGCGCATGTTTGTTTGTACAGTCAAAATTCAGCGCGCATTATCCGTTTCTCACTATTGAATCATCCAGTCACTCCTGAGAATGGTATGTTTTCTACCTGCCAGACCACTCAATTTCTCTTTTCAATAATATTAGCATTTTTTTCTTGAAAACGGTTTAGCTGAGAGTGTTGCGACAAGACGACTTTTTTTGTTGATTTAAACGTGCTGATTCATAAGTCATCTTAACAAATCACATACAGGTTACTGTTACCAGGTTTCGGGTAAACAGATAATGGTAACTCCCATTTCACTACTAAATTGGTATTATAATACCAACCACGATAAGATCTCCATTATAGAAAACACAATTCGTCGATTTGTTGCTTCATCGGAAGTAATTACTGATATGTGTTACAAAATGAATTTTAAAACGCAGTTTTGGAGGCACATATCTCCCTTAATAATCAACGTAAGCCATAAGTCGCTCATATCATTTATACTTGTTTGCCCGTGTTGAATCAGATATCTCGATTTGTAACATACTTTCATATACACATTGTATTACAAAGCGATTTGAATAACATGTAGATAATAAAACCACAGCATCTATGCGTTAATAGAAAAAATAAATCATTTTAACCAAATCTTTGTAAAGGTCTTTAGATTTTAAAAATTTGATTTAAAGTTAGGCAAAACAACACAAGCAGTCCGCAACTTTACTTACCTGCATGCACAACAAGTTGCATATCACGAAGGCGAACGGAACTGGCTCGCCATATGGAGAACGCCTGCACATAGGACACCATACGCACAAGGTAAGGGTGCTGTTAGTGATTGTTTGTTATTACACTACTTGAAGAATGGGGGATTAGCATTTGAGTAGTAAAGGTTGCCCGAAGTAATTGCTTTTTGTTTCCAACAATACAAAAACAGCAGTATTGGCGATGTAGGGTCTTCACGTATTTTAATGGTAACCTATATAGAAGCGGACGCCGCATGACGCACATGTTCCGTTAGGCTTTGCGCAAGTACGTGCAGTTGCGGACTCCTTGCGTTCTTTTGTCTAACTTCAAATAAAATTTTATAATAATTCTAAATGACCTTTGTTAAGATTCTGTTGCCACGATTTGCGGTTCATATTAGTACTTAGATGCTGTGGTTTGAGTTGCGACATATTATAGAAAAATACATTGTGTGTATGTATATATATATATAATTTAATGCAAAGCAATGGTAACGTAGACGAAATAACTTGATGGCAGTGCCAAGTTTGCTGGTCTATGATATGTAACACAGACATTCAATGTTAAAACTTAATAACTTTTCATGAGTGAAATTAACCGGTGATTCAGCTCCGTCTTCATAGTCCTTCAATTTCTTGATAAATAGCTGAATACCATTATTTGCAAACATTTGTATCGTTTTGTTCTTCATGTAACACCCACACTCTTCATTATTAATGTTTATACCATTACGCAACTATTAACTACTATCCACGATGAACACAACCGCTTTCTATATTACTTCTTTGTTGTAAATGTGTAAGTCGCACTGTTTTCAAACAAAGTTGAAAGATGATTCCCACGAGAATTCTGTTTAGAAGCACTAAAAACGGTTGTCATAATTCTAAGTGTAATATTTTTAATTATTTGGATTCCACGGAAAGATGTCGTCTGAATCATATCTGTGTAGCGTGGATGTGCAAAACAATAACATTCTATCAAAGGTGAGAAATGTTATTCTCTGCTTATTTTTTGTTGCGCATCGCGACTCACAAACACTGCGCGGAGTATAAGTCAGGTTTAATAAATGCGTTGATACGAAAAAATTGCAAATACACAAACATTAATCACAAGAAAAACATTTCTGGAAAATTAAAATAGCATTTATGTGCACACATTTTTCTGCTTATAAACGCCATTGTAAGATCTTTTTTTTTTACTTCTGACTTTAGTTTATTTTCAGTGTAAAAAACTGACTAAATCTTACTATATTAACAATTTAGAAGTAAAAAGATATGGCTACATCAAAATTAATGGTTTTAGAATATTTTTTGTTGAAGAACTATGTTAGTTAAAACGCGAAACTGCCAGACTGTGTAGTAAATATTTGTGCCTCATTGTTGTTCGTTTCATTTTGCCATAACATAGATTGGTACCACACCAATACGATTTGCCCGCACCATGTTACTATGAGACTTGAGATCGATAAATAGATTACTAAAGACTCCTACATAATTAATAATTGGTTTATCTTCCTTGTGTGTACTTTGGATAATTTTTCACCTCAATAATTATGGCGAGACTGACGTCCAGAGACTGCTAAAATGTAACAATGTTATGAGAAATGCTTTGAAGTTTTCTAACGTTTAAAAAAAAAAAAATCTTGTTTTTCTCTTTCTGTACTTTTCTAATGAAATTTTATAGCAAATAACTTTAAATTTGAACGTTTTCTTTGGAAAGATATGCACGTGTAACAGAAATATCGAAATGGTCTCTCTTCCTATTAATATCCTGATAATTTGCATGTTAGGAAGTGATATTGGTGGTGTCACCGAAGAAGCTCTGTGATTTATTATTTAACTAAAGCAACTTGAACTATTCAAAGTAATATTTTTTTTTACTCAAGAGAATATAAATGGCTACTTATAATTACATTGAAAGAATGGGAATTGACAAAAAATTTATTTTAATTGGTCGAAACCGGAGCACTATTTTGTAATAATTTTCATAATAATTCTAGCAACGCTTGATGCCTTAGACAAAATGAGGTCAAAAATCACAAATCCAACACTTAAATACGTATTAAATTCATTACTTCAGGAAACGGCGTGTACAGATATCGCCACTGAAATTGGCCATTGATGTCTCGAGAGATCAGTGGCGGCGATTGTAACTGTACGCTGAATTACCTAAGAATCAAGAGATGGCAGCAGCATCTGCCGAACAACAATCGATGTTTGCAACTTTCGCGCCAACTGTGCAATTCTTGCGCGCCATCTGTGTAATCCCACTGACACTGTTTCACTACCACCTGTACGGTTAATGTATGGAGACTTCCAAAACGCATTCTCTATCACTCACCATATCAAAATCACATAGCACATAGCAGTAAACTAACATCACACGCAAATTTCCCATCTTCATTTGGCGTAAAAGGAAAAATTAATAAGAAATTTTCCAAGGTGGAAACTGTTCACAGGTTATTTACCTAAATTTGTTGAATGTATTTCGTGAATCAGTAACTGCAAATTTGTGTTGAATGTTACCAGTATTTAATGACTTAAAAAAAAATTATTATGCCGTGTTACAGAAAACTAAATAATATAAATAGGAAAATATTTCAAGACCAATCAGTTAATAATTTACACCGTTTCTTTATAGCGTAAAAAAATATTATGCTTTCATTTCAATTTATTTACAGAGTTTCCTTACGTGCGTAATACCAGACTTGGACGTTATGAGCTATGTCCGAATTTGTTATTTGGTGATTACGTTTTAAGAATTTATGGTGTTGTAACTCGAACGACAGTGGGCAGCACTCCTAGTGTTCTGTTTAAGAACTGCAGAAGTGAATATTTCGATGATATTTTGTTACAGGCCAAGAATATAATGTTTTACACGTAATTTCTCTCAGGAAATTATAAATAGTTTTATTTAATTGCTCTAAAAAAATCCATTTATAAATATTTTTATGAAGTTATTATGTTTGTTACAAAAAAAGTTTCAACTCTATTTTCGGTTGATAAAAAGAAAATTACTAACGAATAATATTATTCACTTGTGATTGGTCGTTAAGTTTTCCTTAATAATTATTTGTTTGAATTCGCATAAGTTTTATGATAAAAGGCTGGAAAGATGAAGTCACGCGCATGTTCCTCCATTTTGCCATCCTACCGTGACGTCAGCAAGGTGACTGAAGCTGCGAGCTGGTAACATGACGCGTTTGTCTCGAAGTAAAACTTTTTTTCGACTGTTGCTATGTTGTTATTGTGATGTTTTAATATTTTGACACTATCCCTAGCTGTGTATAGGTGCAACAGTTACAAAAAAAAAAACTAATATCAATTGGTTAAAATATTTCATTTTCCCGAAAGACAATGCTAAAAAGTGGGCAGTGGCGTGCGAGAGAAACGACGCATTTAACGAGCGAGCACGTGAAGTTCTCTCGATTCAACCTTTTTATTATAAATATTATTATTTCTTAACGATACTTTTTAGTTACTCGTATTACAATACAAAGGAAACGCTGTTGCGTGTAAAGAACAAACCCGTTTCGCCTCGTGTGGATTTGACTGCTACTATGGTTAAAAAGAAAGAGTTAAACACAAATTATAATATGGCAAACCCAATTTAAATCAATACCAATAACAGGTTTTTATTCTTGATATCAAGGATTTAGACGTTTAAAAGAGTGCGTGTAACCTAAAATGAAATGCCTCTAATACACATAAAATTTTAATTCAAATGTTTGAGCGAAAAGTGGTTAGCAGAATATTATATTAATTATAAATCATTCTTCAACAAATTTAAGATTTTTCTCTTCCGTTTGGCTCTTTATAACGACTAAGGTGATGTACGCAACTAAAATTAATCTTATTCTGTTATGGCCACAACAATGCTTGTTTAAAATGAAAAATCATGTGAGTTATCATGTATGAGACAAAATAATTCTATACACTATGCATATATACAAATGATTAATTCTTCATTGTAGTGTTTTTTTTCATGTAGGTTTTTGACGTTACCTTCGTAGCTTCCCTGTTTACATAATTTCTTCATCATAATGTTACTTTAGATCAATTTAGAACTACATCGAGACGATATGTATTATTGAGCGCCGTTTCTTTTGTAATAATACGTTCGCCGTTTGAGATGCCATGTCTCTGGATTTTCCAAAATTACAAAGAAGTGGCGTTCATGTACTGTAGTCTAATTTACGTGATAGCATGCGCAACATGTTTCATCCATAATTATAGAATATTGGACTTATATTATAGAGCCTGTACGGAAATGTGGTGTTTGTTGCAGGCAAATGCATTTATCAGTAAAATTTCAAATCTTTGTGGAAATACATACTTATCCTCCATTTCATGTTTTATTTATATCGTATGTATATATTATAAATATTTATATATAATATGAGTGGCATCCTGGCTACCACATGATATGGTTATTTAAGAAAGAGCTTTGCTCAAACAAACAATTAAGTACTTGTGTAGAGGCGCGATTTTATCAAGTAAGTTACGACAATTAAGCCTACGATGCTGATAGTTTAAAAAAGAAAAGGAGGGCAGAGGCAAAAATTTCTTAAATTTTACAGCTTGTGTTTAATTTCAAATACCGTTGATTGTTCATGAATGTTGTTTCGCGATGTATTATACAAAAATGTAGTCTTTCCACATGGCACTATTTCATAAAATTTTAAAAATACTCTGTGTAGACGCATTTCACAGGTATAATAGTTACTGTTAGTATACATAGTTTAGTAAAAATTTGTTACATGGTTTCGTAGTAAAAGCATACTAGGCTAAAATGGTTTCAATGACTGCCTTTTTGTAAAAAAAAAAAGTGTCTGACCAATTTAAAACACATCAGTTTACAAGGCCTGCCATAGTGCTACATCTTTGCGAAAATTTTGGTAAGATGGTTGATTGTTTCCCGAAATATGGCATAAAACCTTAGTGGTCATGGGGCACTCTCTTTCAAAATGGCGTGTAAAATTGACTCTAGGTAGACTCATTCGATGGTTCAATAGATAGATGCTGCAAGCATGCAAAGTTAATTTGAATTTGATTAAATGTATTCGTAGAAATAGCATTCTAAGCCAAAATGTCTACACGGCCGCCATTTTAAAAATAATTGTCCATCCCATTTAAACATATTAATTTCAATGGCCTGCCTCATTACTTCTTCTTTGCTTTAAAAAAAGTGTTGATTTTTTTGGAGTTATTACAAAAACTTTTTTTTTTCATGTGACTATCTCTCTCTCTACAAAAGGTCGCAGAAAAGAGTCTCAGTCTAAACACGTTTGAGGGCTGTAAGAGATACTGTCAGAATACAAAGTTATGTTTCAATTTTTAAAAATGGTTTCGTAAAATATGTATACAGTCGCCATTTTGAAAATAAGCATATGATTAATTTACAGCATACCAGTTTACATGGCCTGCCGTAGTAATACTTGTCTGCTAAATTAGTTAGCAATATACCGTTTGTTTCCCGTGGACATAAAAACTTTATACTTTAATGCGATGCTATCTTACAAACCGGCTGATAAAAAGAGGCTATGTATTGCCATAATTTATGCTTGTAATATATACTTCTAGAATACCAAATTTAGTTGAAATTAGTCAAACGATATGGTAGATATAGTAAAATATCCTAAATATTTATTTGACAATTTTTTTTTTATATAAGCGCCCTTGGTCATTTATATGACATACTATGTACATGTCCTAAAATAGTTATACATACGTGCCAAATTTGGTATCAATCGGTCAAGTATTTTCCGAGATATTACTTAAAAGCCTTATTATTTATTGTAGTCAGATCTTCCAAAATATCAGATAAATAACAAGATATCTCTCTAAATAAAATGTTTACATGATAACATACAAAACTTAGTTTAAATTGGTTCAATTGTTCTCGAGATACGACATAGCACCCTAAATTTTTAATGACCGCCATTTTTAAAATAAGTATCCGAAGTGGTCGTAAACAAAGTTGGGTGTAATTTTAAGCATTTGATGTGTACCGAGTGAAGTGAAATTTGGTTCAAGAGTTCAAAAGCACACACAGGCTCACACATACATACATAAACACACAGACCCACAGAGAGGAAAATGATCTTCACAGTCTTCCTTTCCTATGGAAAATAGGAAAAAAATGATAATAAATTGAGGCTAGTAGGAGCTATATTTATTTATTTATACATACGTCTCTCAGTATGACGACGGGCGGCCATGTCTGCGAACACATTCCGCTATACGCCGCAGCATGGTTTGTTAGTGGTTCCTAATTTTGTCCTCCGGTAATCGAACCCTTACGGCTTGAATATTCGCTTGCAGTTCCTCCAGATTTTGTGTTATGGGAGGAGTCACAGTAGAACGGGCACTAGCAACACACAGATTTTCAATTGTAGATATGTCTGGAGATGTGGTTGGCCATAACAGTGTGTCCATGGCAGCAAGGCACGTCCTTAAGACTACAGATGTATGAGGACGAGCATTATCCTGTTGAATAAAGCACTGGTGCGGGTGTTCGCAAATAACAGGGCCACTGGTATTCAAGACCTTATGAACATAATATTGGACTATCAAATTGTCCGTGACGTAGAACAATGGTGATCGGTCATTGTACAAAATCGCACCCCACACCATGATACCAGGCCGTCTGAAAGTGTACCATGTGACAAGAAACCGTTCACCTTGGCGCTGCCCGCCTCCATACGTGAATGTATTGGTTGTCGCTACCAAGTCAAAAGCGGGACTCGTCACTGAAGATTACCAGCTGTCGTTCTGCACACACTAAATCTCAGTGGTTTCATCAATAGTATCATTGTACTGAATTTTCAGTTAACGAGATGTTATCTACTAGCGAACCAGTGGAATTCACTGAGGTTTTACTGCCAGGCCAGTGCGATTCTCCAGTAATCAGTAGAAACCATTGTTTTATCAGTGAATAGTAGCCACAATCTCCAGTAGAATTTTACTTATTCAAGCCGAACCGTTTCGACAGACTGCAGTCAAATTCTCTAAGTTGACGCAGTTTCAACTGTTTCCATTTTAGAGTGCCTGGTTATATGACAGTCGGTCACGACACCATCGCAGTCTGTGGCGACGATGATGCATTGTTAAGGGCAATCCCTCGGTTTGTGATGGTCTCCCAGTTCCTGCGCGTCATGTGTGCGTGCCTTGCTCTAACCACTGGTGCCAACAGTGTGCTACGGTAAAGCGCAAATGTTAGATATTTTCTATTTTAGTTATTGCTGTATAATAAACGTACCTGCCAGCAATGGCTCTAGTCCAACTGGCAGGCATGTAAATTGTAATTTCTTTTTAAGAGTTTCAAGAATCTACTTTGATTCCGGGANTTACACCAGCGGAAAAACAAATAAAGGAAGTCCCGACCTCTCTCTCTACATGTCTTTCACCACCCACTAATAAAGAACATGTTTCCCACCTATCTGTTTTCGTGTAGCATTTTCTATTAATGCATGTAATCATTTTGAATTTTTTTTTGTCAGGATGGTGTTTACGGTGTCTATGCCGGTTTTCCTTCTCTTTTCTTAGCTAATGTTAAACCGTAATTACCTCGGACGCATACTTAACACTTAGAATTAGGGTATGTTAGTAAAAAAATTACATTTCATTCCTGAAAATGGTTCCCTTGTTGATGCAACAATTTTTTTTTACCCTCTGAGAAATTGTTCGTAAAATTACCATATCAGTGTATACGGATAGTGAGAAAGTGCGAATGGTAAACTATTTTCACATACATCAATGGTACCGTTCCTACAATCGCTCACAAAACAGTCAAATGTGTAGGTAAGTCCCCGACCTTGTATAGTAACGACGCTGTATTTGCAGTCTGGCATGTCGTATTATTGCCATACAATGTTTTGGTTAAAAACTTTTATTATACTCAAGGAAGTTTACCAGAATATTTTTTACAGTGAACGATATGTGTATTTATCATCCAGCAAAGTTTAAAAACGAAAACATTAATTGTTTGACCTAATTTTTCGACTTAAAGTTTTCGTTTTTAATGTGAATGGTGGGTGATTTCTAACGCAGGTTATGGTGGATTTCTACCGTGTTTCTGATTGTCCGAGCCACTTATCCGACTATATTGACGCCGCTTTTCACAAGACGTTAAGCAAAAAGCGTTTCTTTTTGGGCTTGCCTTGTCGTGCAGGAGTGATAAGACTAATATATATTTTTTCTGGTTTATTACTTATGTTAATACAACAATCGAATAAACTAATAATTTTTGCATACAGACATTGTTTATAAGAGGATTATAGTAATTTTAGACAGTTGTTCATAGTGGGAGTGGAGGGGAGGCTCTGGGTATACTGTGGAGGAAAAGGGATTACCCCGAGAAAACTCTCACGCCATGTAAGCGACTGGAAATCTCTCCGCACGAGAATTCATATCCAAAAATATTCCCGCACACAGTGGACCAAAAACTTAATTTGGTGCCCTGGCTGTGGGAGGCTTGTTACTACTCCCTTAGCAAATGGTTTGTCTTGCCAAAAGTATAAGGACACCTAATGAAATGTGTGAAACATGAATTTAAAGAAACACAGTAATACATAAATAAATCAAATCAGTCCATATCACTCTCAGATCTCATTGTAAAGGTTTTGAATGGTGTATTGGAACTCCTTTGGCTTTAAAGCACAATATGTACCCTTTTAACTATGCTCTTCACAAGTGTTTGACACTCTTGCACCTTAAAATTGTTCTAATGTGAATATATTTCCTCACTGCGGTTTGTAGGCATGCAGGAAGCTACCGTTGCGCCAATGATGTTCCAGAAGTTCTGTATGAGGTTAAGGCCCGGACTTCTGCTTGGCCACACTAACAATGGTACTTCGTTGTCGTCAAACCACTGCATAGTTGCTCGAGATTTGTGGCAAGGAGCATTATCCTGTTGATACATGAAGCACAGGTCATGGAGATTCACTGCAGAAGGAATAATATCGTCCTTCATGGTAGATATATATTCTTTAAAGTCCATGTACTCATTAACGAACCGTAATATTTGGTGCCATTTACAGACATTCAGCCCCATATCATAACTGTATCACCCCTATCCTGAACTGCTGGGGACAAACATTCCGGAAGAAATATCTCAGTTGTCGTTCGCATTACACAAACTCTCTGATAAGGAAAGAGCAGGAATTGTGACTCATCACTAAATAGTACCTCGCCCCACCTTTCGAGTCTCTAGTTTGTCTTGGTTTTAAACCAAAGTCTTCTGTTTTTGCGTGAAATCGCTGTCACCGAGTGGTTTTTTTATTACTACACACGAATAAAGACCTGCCTTACGCAATCGACAGGTACAAGTCATAGTTTGCATTGATTTATCAGTCTTTTCCTGAAATGTAATTTAAATTGTAGGAATGGAAACCCTCCGATTTTGTTTGGGAATGTGTTTCTGTATATTTTTTATAACTCTAGATAATATATCCATCCTTCAAAGTGAAACACCAAAAGACTACTTTATTGAAATACCCTCAACCTTCAAGGCACCTTATAGGCTGTGCCTGGAGGAATTAACTCTGACCCTACGAACCACTCTGTGTGCCACAGGTGGGGATTTAGCATCAAGTGAAATTGGCGTCCGGAGGTGGGGCGTTGCGTCAAGTTAAATTGGCGCACAACGGTGGGGCGTCAACTTTAAAAAGCTTTATTCGTGGTACAAATTGGCATCAGAAAAGTTACGTTTGACCTAAATAGCACAATATTTTGAAGCTAATCGCTTAAAGTGTGGAGTAGTGAAGGTTTTAAAAACTACAAAAGCGACTAACTAAAGTGTGATTATTTAACTATATATACCTACGCTTATTCCGAGCATGCTATTCGGTATCGTCATCTTTCGCAGCTGCGAAGAGAACGAGTAGTTCTTACACCGAAGATGAATCCATGATTTCGAACAATGTGGTGGTACCGCACGCTCTACCTCAACCGACATGTAGACCACAAGACCGCTGCGATATACAGGTTGAGTATAAAAGAATATGCCAACTTTGAAGGCATATAATATCAAAACCAAGCAACCTACAAACTTGATTGACCAATCGAATAAACCGTGGAAGCGTAAAGTTGGTTTACCATATATTCATAAATGTTCAATGTGACCACCACGAGCGGCCCAAACAACACCTACGCGATAATCAAACTCGTTCCACACTCTTGTCCACATGTCAGATGTTACGGTGTGGATTGCGTCCGTAATTCTCGTTTTGAGGTCGTCAATGTTAACCGGCAATGGTGGACGAAACACTTGATCCTTTATGTACCACCCCCACAGAAAAAAAACAGCTCGGGGTAAGATCCGGGCTTCTTGGGGGTCATTGATGAAGAGCCTAGTCACCAGCTGCTCCTCGACCAATCCAGCGTTGCGGCAACGTCCCGTTGAGGTATCCGCAAACAACTAGGTGCTAATGGGGTGGCGCAACATAAAGGAAACACCAGACCGTCCCCTTCACATTAACGTGTCGAATGCGAGCTCGCTACCCTCTCACCAAATCAAACCGAGAGTTACGAATGCCATCCAAACCATAACACCAGACATACTGACAAGAGCATGGAACGAGTTTGATTATCACGTAGATGTCGTTCGGGCTCTTCATGGTTGTCACATTGAACATTTATGAATGTATGTTAAACTAACTTCACGGTTCCACGGTTCATTTGATTGGTCAATCAAGGTTGTAGGTTGTTTGGTTTTGATATTATAGACATTCAAATTTGGGGTATTCTTTTATACTCAACCTGTATATCTCGCGGGACAACCACAGAAGGCGGTAGAGGGCGTCTGTTTGAGTGTTTATATTTACCGCGACGTTGAAAGTGACTGCGGGAACCGCACCGCGACAGCACAGCGCCGCGTACCTCACCTGTTTGAGGGAGTCTTATTAGGAAACGCCTTATAATCCAACTTATAACTTTACTTAAACTAATGGTCATGCCTTACCTAGGGTTCTAAACGAGAACCTCCCGCACCTTAGACTTACGGCGCACCAACCAACTGTGCCACGGGAGGTCGACTCGGATAGAAGAGTAAAAAATGGTGAAGTAAATGTAAATCCTCAAGTTGTTCCCACTTGCAGGCAGGATCGTCATGCATGAGACGAGGCTGACGTCAAAGGGAGTCGGCAGCCCTACCCAAGGAACACAACTGCCTCTCCAGCCAGCAAAGAGTATAACGTTGAGGAAGATGCGGAGGTGTAGCAGCTTTGGAATGAAGACGGTGGAGGAAATTGAAGCACCCGGAGTAAAACCTCTATACCACGACAGTGCCCATTATACTCTATACTTGAGAACACCGATGGAAAATTTCCCGCCCACCAGGACCTGGGATTGAGCTGGGAACTTCACTAATCGGAAGCCAGAGACTGAACAACTAAGCGAAACGCGTGTCCACAGAAAGCAGCAAAGTGACTTGCATTAGTTAACAAACGAAATAATTGCCATTTCAAAAATCAACCTTTTAAAATTTCAGATTTAGTATTGCTTAAAACGTTCAGAATTGTTCACAAAGTGACATGTTTCGCTGTACTACAAAATAAATTAGAAAAATCTGAAATAAGAAAATGAAATTTCATGGAAATACCATTACATTGTTCGGAAAAAAATGTTTATACTATATTTCACTGTAATATTCGAAGTAAATTTAACTAACGTTAAACCCTAGACTAATATGGATGAAAGGTTGGATTTCAAAGTAGCGGAAGATAATTTTCAGTTTTTTTTGGTATTTCCATAGAAATTCAGTTTATACAATGGTACGGAACCTTTCCCTAGGTATCCGAAATAAGTGGAAAAAATACATTTAACAACTCTTAAACTTCAGTTTTTAAAATTTAATTAACTTAAATTATAAATACTTATCTTATTGGCAGTGTGTAGGAAGGGCGTGGTCCGCAGTCAAGCTGTTACGTTCCTTACAACATATTGGCTGATATATGGTCAACATGATTACACCACTTCTTATAAGATGAGTAATCCGAGCAGTGGGACTTAGCAGCGGTCCAGAACTAGACATGGTCAGCCTTGACTTGATTGAAATAAAGCGAATTCTCTTTCGTTTCACAGGGTGCTGTTGCTAGCATAGTTTATCTGAAAACTCCATTGATATAACGACTAATAATGTTCTTTATGGAAAGTTAATTTATTCAATTATCTATTAATACCCATTATTAAACTTTATAAATAGTAAAAAGTTCTCACTTTCATATTAAAATAAATATTTTGCTTACAATGTTTTCGATAATATTTCGATACGACTATATATTTTGGTATGTTTTAAAGAAAAGAAATACGCAAAAAAATTGGGAAAACGTAATATTAACACCTGAACTTTCAAAATATGCAAACAATTAAAGTTGATTTTAAGTTATTTTAATGCATATGCTAAAGAATTTAGTTTTATTTTCTGCCGTTACCTTCAGTGAAAGGTGAAGAAAGTGTAAATAACACCCTAGTCTTAATTGAAGTATTTTCGAAATTCCTTGACTAAGTTGTTTAGATAATCCATCAACTTGAGATAATCAGGTGCTATAAATTTGTGCACAATTTACACTGCTGTAGTTTTCGTGCACTCATGCGAATTATAGATGAGGAACTTCATCAACTAATCATACCCCTCATTGATGAAACAATGTTATTAGATACGTTTCCGCTCGTATCCTTATCCATGCCTTTTCCCAGTGATCTGAGCCGAGCGGCGTCTTTTGACAACTGTGACGAGCATTACTGGCAGAACATCTGGAAATGTGGCAATATTTATGCACAGTAAATATCTGTTTTCCTATCACAATAATAATTGCAGTGTGGGGAGGAACATTCAAGGATGATTTTGAGATGTTTTCAGTAGAATAAACCATCTTAATTGTGTTCTTGGGTGTAGTTCCATGACTTCTGATTGTTGTGTCGGACGTGTGTGTGTGTTCAGGATTTCACAGATGTGGTACTACTGTGTGTGGCTGTTCGGTGATTCAAAATGGACAATGTGAACTATAAACCAGAAGGGTAGAACGGACTTGGGAAACGTCGTGTTAAAGCAAAAAGAGAACTTCTTTTATTAGTTCAACTTTGCAGAAGACTGATTATTTATTTCAACTATCGATAGATTTGATTATCATACATGTACTGGTCTCCATTCCATAATTTATTAATAGAATGTGTTAGTAATAAGTTTAGTCGCTTGCTTGAGAAATTTTAATGAAAAAAGTAACTAATAATAGTGTTGTTTTAATAAAAAGTGTAATTTTCTATTTTAATATAATTCCTAGCATGTTAAATGTTGATGATAATGTATGTGTCGAATCACCAAACCAGTTTAAAAATGCTTTAATTTATTCCGACAAAATGTATACATCGCTGTTATTAGCTTCTGTATTTTAGTGTGGGCCACTCACCCCGCTCCCTGCTAGAGGTCTGTCGCTTACCTTTTCTAAATGGCCAGCTGCGCTGAAGTCGCGGAGAGAAGGGACGCGGTCCCACTTTCCGCGCACCTGCAGGACTGATCTGCACAGCGTAAACTATGCCATGTAAATATGCTGCAGAAGTACACCGGAGAGCAAAAAAAAACTGGTATAGGTGTGTGTATGCAAATAGCAGATGTATGGAACCAATACAAGTAACGCGGTGCGGTCTGCAGTGCCTACACAGGATTATTCTAAAATCATGGGACTAACATTGAGGGGTGATAGTGTTCACTAAAACAAACAAATATTTTATAGGAATATATGGGCGGAAGTGATGCGTTGAGACAGAAACAAAAAAATAACACATGAAACGCAACACATTGTTTATTTACAACATCACCGCTAAATGCTTTTTTACAGAAATGTTTATAATAATTGCTCAGAATTGCTACCACCGACAGTAATGCAAGCTTGGTAGCGTCGGTGGAGTGATTTCCGAACAGATTCAAATACGCCGGGTATTTCACGCACGCCACCATTGTCAGCCAATAACGCCATATGTAGAGGTCGCCAAGCATGCATGACTGTTGGTGGATTCATTTCCAGCAACTGTTTTAACATTGTCGGTACGGAATCACTCGTTAAGTATGCTGCTAATGAACATTTTATGTTTCCGTTAATGTGTTATCTTTTTGTGTTTGTGCCTCAACGCGTCACTTCCATCCATATATTCCTTTAAAATAATTTATTGTTTTAGAGATCTCTACCACCACTCAATGTTTGTCCCATGATTTTAGAATGAACCTGTATAAGACAACGAGCGTCTGGCAGAGTTGCTAGATCGGTTACTGCTGCTACAATGGCAGGTTATTAAAATTTAAGTGAGTTTGAAAGTGGTGTTATTGTCGGCGCACGAGAGATGGGAGGTAGCGATAAAATTTGGATCTTCACGTACGATCATTTCACGAGTGTACCGTGAATATCGGGAATCCGGTAAAACATCAAATCTTCGACATCGCTGCCGCCAGAAAAAGATCGTGAACGAACGGGACAAACGACGACTGACGAGAATCATTAAACGTGACAGACGTGCAACCCTTTCTCAAATTGGCGCATATTTCAATGCTGGTGCATCAACAAGTCTAGCGTGGTAACTAATTCAACGGACCACCATTGATATGGGCTTTCGAAGCCTAAGGCCCACTTGTGTACCGTTGTTGACTGCACGACACAAAGCTTTACGCCTCGCCTGGACCCACCAACACCACCATTGGACTGTTGATGACTAGAAACACGTTGCTTGGTCTGACGAGTCTCGTTTCCAATTTTATCGGGCGGATGGACGTGTATGGGTATGGAGACATCCTCATGATTCCATGGACCCTACATGTCAACAGGGGAATGATCAAGCTGGTGGAGGCTCTGTCATGGTATGAGTCGTGTGCAGTTGGCGTGAAATGGGACCCCTGATACGTCGAGATACGACTCTGACAGATGACAGATACGTAAACATCCTGTCCAATCACCTGCACCCATTCATGTCCAGTGTGCATTCCGACAGATGTGGACAATTACAGCAGGACAATGCGACACCCCACACGTCGAGAGTTGCTACCGAGTGGCTCCAGGAACACTCTTCTGACTTTAGACACTTCCATTGCCTACCTAAATCACCAGACATGAACATTATTGAGCAAATCTGGGATGCCTTGCAACGTGCTGTTCAGAAGAGATCTCCACCGCCTCGCACTACTATGTATTTGTGGACTGTCCTGCAGGATTGATCGTGTGAAATGCCTCCTGCATACTTTCAGACATTAGTCGAGTCCATGCCACGCCGTCTTGCGGCACTTCTGCGTGCTCGCGGGGGCCCTACACGATATTGGGTAGGTTTATCAGTTTTTTTGGCTCTTCGGTGTATTTTCCACCACGGGAGTCAACTAGACGTGGTCTTATACCCCAGGGACTGACGGAGTGAAGAACGATTTGGAAATGATTGCTTTACATCTGGGATGGTAATTCTTGAGTGGCCCTCTGAACCGTGTGTGAACAGGGCATACGACACAGGAAGAAGTCGCATGAAAAGAGCGAAAATATGCTACTGGATTGGACAGTAAGGGTCATTACGGTGCACTTCCAGCGATAGAGGAATGCAGTGTGACTTCAAGAAGATTTCTGGATGCTAACAGTGTGTTATTAGAAGGCGAAGAATTATCTTTTCGTGAGGTGTCTGTCTTAATTTGTGTGTTGATTGCTGTTGTGCAGGCAATTATAAGTTGTATTAATGTTGTAATTTTTGTTAAAATTGTGTTTTCCAGAGTAAATAATAAGTGCGAATAGCATGAGATGGACAGTTGTATCGTGGAAGTAGACTGTCTATACTCTTGTTGGACTAGCAATGTAAAGAATTAATTAAATTAAACTGAGCCCTTAAATATATTTAAATTCAAAATATTTGCCCTTTACCATGATTTGCTTCTCCTATAAATAATTTGAAACACTTCGTTGTACTAAAAAAAATATTTATATTATCAAAGATGAAACTTTCTCACAATATGGGCTATTTTCTTCTTTTGAGGAACTGAGATACAAAACTAATAGACACGCTATAACTCCTAATACAATTTAATAAATTTCTAGGTATTAGTTGATTTTCGTAGGGTGCTATATGAAATGCCGATTCCAGACGCCTGTTTCTGATAGTCCGATACCATCTACTAAGATAATACACGAGTGATTATATATCCTGATGTTTACCCTAGTGACTTCTTCCTCTTCTTCTGGAATTAATGTGCATGTTTAGTAACCTTGAGCAGACAATATGTCGTTTGATAGTTCATATTAAGAAATGCGAGTGCTATCACCACACACCCCACCATCCTCTCCGGCACCAACCTATATCAATCATCCGTTTCTGCTAACCCTACCGCGCAACGACTTACGAGACTTTCAGGGGACATGTTTGACATAACTTTTCCATTACTTTTAAAAGAAAAGTCACTTGACTTGACATCTGCTTTTGCCACCCACCCACATTTTCAACACCCATCTCATTACGCTAGCAAGACCTCCAGTTACCAGCCCAATACTTCGCCAGATACGAATCTGACCTGCCGAGAAATTCAGAGTAGTGTTTCAGATGATAGCTGCATGACAAAGGAGACTACAATGAGAACTTCTTCACTTCGTAGCATTGTGTTTCGTAGTTCGAAAAACCTGAGAGTGAAATATAAGGTTCTCATAAAAAAATTACGGAATAGAGTATTTAGCGGTTTGTAACTTCACCATCCCCACCCACACTTCTTTATTGCATAGCCTGCTACACTCTTGCTTCAATATAAATATATCTGCAAAATAATAAAAAACATGATATATGTAAAAAATTTAAACAAATTGAAACAGGTATGTAAACGTGTATTCCTTCATTATCCTGCTTAATTCACCCTCTTGTGTTCATAAAATTTTTCAAAAAAATTATGTAAGAAACAGCACAATGAAAGAACAAGCAATGTCTAAATATATTTAAGTTTTCTATGAGCCTTTCTACACCATTATTATTGTGTACGGAATCACAATACTGGAAACGTTATCTAGTGTTATTTAAAAATTGTATGAGACTTGCTTTTCTATATTTATTACGCATATAACCAACATTCTATAAAAATTATCTTGTATTATTTAAGCATGACAATCCTGAGGAAATACTCAATTCTATAAGCAATATTGAAAACAATTCTTAGAATTATATTGTCCACTCTGTGTTACACGTCACTCTTACAACTGTACGTCCGAGATGAAAAAAATTTGGTTCCCGGGAAATATTTATAAAGTTTTGGAAAGAAATGCTTGTGTGTAAAAATGCAAACTAATTAACATATCACGGTCATCATCGCAGAATTTCTGTCCCGTTGAATAAATGAAGTTTGATTTTGAAAAGTGTGCGTTCTTTGAATACTTATTACAATAGGGTCAACATTAAAATTATATATATATATATATTACTATGAACCAGCGCCATTGCAGTGCTACAATGGCGTATATCAATAATAAGAGTTTTCATTTGATTTTTCGTATGATTCTTCCTCCTCTCGCAAAATTTAAAATACTTAAACACCTGGGAGACAGAAGGTCGATCAATGGTTGTCAATTGACGTCTTACCTATCGAAATAAAGATCACTGGATATACAACCAGTCGCTCTATCATGGACTGGAGAAGGGGAAGTCATTATCTTTTGCAATGAAACGTCCTAAATTAAGACAATTTCGGAAAACTGTGAAAAACTAAATTCAGGACCTGGTTCTCCATCCTCAATATTATGGAACATATTATGACTACCAGTAAAACAGCATCCGTTACAATAACAGAATAATAACATTCTTGCTGTTCGAAATCATTGACAAAGAAAGAATTATTGTTATCATCAATATTTGTCTTTAACATATGGGCCTGTGTCTCCTACTGCTCAAGTAACTGTGACGTAGGCCATGTTTCAATGCCTTTGGTATTTCTGTATTTAAATAACCTAAATGAAAAAAATATATTATTTCCTAGACTACCATGAAGAAAATTTTTGTTTGGACATTCCTTCGCTTAAACGTTTTCATTTTCAGACTTTTCTTCTCCGCAGTTAAAGAAAATTAATTATACGGCAACAGAAATATTAGTAATTTTGTTAGCCTTGTTTTAAAATTATTGTTCAAAATATTTTGTAATATTTTTTGTACAATTTTGAGGCAATATGTTTAATTGCCATTGTTAAACACTTTAAAACGAATTAAATTTGCCTCAGATTTAATTCATGTATCACAAAATGTGAAGAGCACATGGGGAATAAATTAACACGTAACACGGCCTTAGAAGTCTATAGATTTTATAAAACAATCTAGAAAAATCAAGAATGATTAACACCAGATAGAGGTTACGCCAAGTGTGAGTGAGGAAATATTTTGCCAGAGCATGCCAGTTCTTTCGACCTATTTATTGCGGTTTGAATTTGTATGTACATTTTATTGCGTTGGAGGACGTTGTGCTAAGAAATTGACCTGTTTAGGCATAAGTGTATTCTTCACAGTTGTCTGTTATCCTAAACGTCTTCTGGTTGGCAGCAATAAGCAAGAATGTGCAAGCTGGGATCAAGTATGCCGCACGCAAGTCCTCTCAAGTATTCCAGCCTTGTCGTCCGTGGAAAGGCATCGGCGAAGTATCGATGAGCGGCGTCGCCCGACGCCTGCGACCCTACCCGATGACGGACAGGGCCGATGAAGACGTGAGCCGAGACGCCATCGCTGCGCTGAGTGGTTGGGCGAGCGGCCGTGGTCGTCAATCAAGCAGCCGTCGTCCTCAGAGGACGCGAGTAGCACACGACTATATGTAGGTCTCAAGTGACGAGCCATCTCGCGTGAGACGGCTTCTTACTCGCGGCTAATGTCTTTGTTTACGACCGCATGTCTCTTTTTCTCCCTCTGGCTTGCCGTGTCTCTCCTTGCTTTCAAATACCGCCCAGGCCTTGTCTCGAGACACGCGTAACGCTTTGGGATATACGTTGTCTCACATAAACATTTCAAACAACCTGAAGACAAATTGTCTAGTATAGTAGAATCCCGATAATTCGTATTGTCAAGGGACTGAATGTTAAATATGAATGATCGAGATATTCAAATTAGCGGGATTACCAATAATCGGGAGAAAAAAAATAAAAAATACATAATAACGAGATTAATGCAAATTTGCATTAATATGTAATGATAATTGCATGGCTTCATATTATGTATACATATGTACAGTATACATAGATCAATAATTACATCAATAAAAAACGCATTTAAAATTTACTTTTAAAAGAAATCTGTAATATTCTTTTGGTGCAAACCTTTCTGACGGGTATTGTCGATGACATCGTCAAGCATGTTAAAAGCAGAAAATACTTCATCGCCAACGTTTTATTTCGTTAAGAAATGGCGCACGTTGTTGATGTATTGTTTAGCCACTTCAGGTGTAATTGCCAGCACATCATCTTCGTCATCACCTACACCATCAATGTCCTGAGATGGAGCCATGAAACTTTTCTTCCTTAAAACACATTGATCGGTCGGGGAGACAATTATAAAATAACACCGTCTCATCAGCATTAAAAATGTTGCTGGGCTCATATAAATCGATTATTTTTCCCAATTCGCATTTCCACTCAGAACAAACGTCGGCCGATACACTGGCACTTTCCCCACTAAGCTTCTTAAATTTTATGCTGTGCCTTTTTTTAAACCTATCAAACCAACCATCACTTGCACGAAAGTCTTTAATTCCCATTTTTTTCTGTGAAAAATTTTACTTTTTCTCTTAAAATGTTCCCTCCAACTGTTACATTCGAATTCCGTGCTTGCGCAAACCTCTTTTTAAAATCCTCTTCTAGTTGTGGATACTCACAAGTCTTAAAGCGCTTTACTTTGCTGTCCGATGTCTGGGAGGCGGTTTTGTCCTAGTTCTTCAGAATTGATGTTATTGTGGAAGGAGGAACGTTATCACGTTTGGACACGCCAATTTGTTTATCACCACCGGCCACGGCGGTAATTATTTCTTTTTTTCTCTAATGGAAAGACACTTATTAGCTCTTTTCGGAGGCATGGCTAAGACCGAACTGACTAACTTTTCACTCGCTCTGCTCCTTCCTACCCTCTTATAACCATAGACCGGACAGCAAGGCGCCTCTTAGTTCTGAGAATCATAGATACATCGCCCCACAGCCTAATCGGTGTCATTACCTGCCTTTCAAACCCTCCTACGTCCCTCAGCACCCTTCCGGTCTTTTTTACCCTGTCCTAATATCATAAATCTAGAGCTGGTGTACAGTCTAGAGTTAAAAACATTACGAGTTAACGAGATTTTTAAGTTGTAAATAAGAATTATAGGACGTTTTAATTGAGCTTGAGCACAAAAATAAATACGTATTATCGAAGGGACCGGAATGCATTATTTTTTTACGAATTAAAGGGATTTTCTCAAGGGACCGGCAAATTTGTACGATTTAGCGGGATATACGAATAATCGGGATGCGAAATATCGGGATTTCACTGTACATGGAAATAATGGAAACTGGTTTTTATCTGCCATAAATTCTGTTCAGTTAACACAGGTGGCTTCGCATAAGTTAAAATTCAGAACGTACCACCAATATAATTAAATTCCTTTTGTGTTTTTACTTTACTGGTTTCTTAATCTAATATATTGGGGATTGATAAGTTAAGTGTAAATGCATCGAACATATATTTGCTTGAAATTGTGTGGGAACCTTACGCAGGAAAAACTATCAACAGGTTAGCAGGCTGGGATCGCACCCATTACGTCTTGAATTCGAATCAGACATACTATTACAAGAACTAACATACTTCAATGTTAACGGCATACTTAAAAGAATAACAAAACGTCAAGGAGTGGAGATAAAAATTTAAATCTCTCGGTTTACACAAGATGCTTTGCACTTCCTGTTTCTAAATCCTGAGGCTTGTAGACGGAAATTAGTAGATAATGTTTTGAGTAGGAGCCCATGTTTGAAAATCTGCCGTCCTGTAAGTTCGGTAAAAGCATATTAAGATTTTATAAAAATACAGGTAAAATATATTGCTTCTGTTGCTTCAAAGCGGGTTTATATCTGTGTACATAAAACAAACATGTTATCGCCGTTCGCGGTAAACTGAGCACTTTTGAAAGCCGTACTTGTATGCACATCGCGTTTTCTTCCACCATACGTAAATTAACATTGGCAAGGGCCTGCTAACTGCTTTCATAAGTTGGACACGCCAAACTGTGTAAGGGCTGTGTTTGTGTAGTGGTTAGACTACTTGTCTTCCACCTAAGCGAACCGAACTCAATTCCTGGCTCCCGGATTTTCGCATTTCGGAATTATGCCAGATGATGCCGCTGGTGGGTGGTTTTTCTTGGAGACCTGTTTGCCCCGCCTCTTCATTACCATACCCACCTAGCTTCACCCTCATCGGCTCTCAAGACCTGAATGTTAGGAGCTGCCCAAACCACTCAACGCCACTCTCCAAGCTCTGTAATTATCAGAAAAATGTACATTTTCCGAATTTGCTAATTACAATTGAACACAGAAATCAAAATACATTCATTTAATTTTTCATAAATGGTTACCTAAATCTTTTTATTCAATGTTGAGGCACGGAATTATTTTTCCTCTATCGTTACCAAAATTACTGGGCGTGAACGAGACATTGTGCGCGTTAAAATATATACAGGTAGTGACGGTGACATTTTTTAAAGGTTGATTTCAAAGTGCTAAATTAACGTGAACTGCATATATCCAGTCTTTCCGTTCTTGTAGACAAACGGCGTTCACTAGGAGCTGGGTGCTTACATCATACAAGGATGTTCAAATTACAGAGTCGGGGGAAGAACTGTTTGCACGAGTTTTGGCCGAGGCACAATAAATTAAACATACACCAGATATTTTGAAAACTCATGTTCTTATGTAATCGTCATGGTAATATGTGGTACAAAACTAAGATACGTTGCTGAACATGTTGCCACTTTACTTTCTCTTGCAGCGCCACGCCAAAATCCAGTGGCTCTGTTTGGTGTTGATGCCAGCCCTAACAGGAGACAGTTAAGTATTTGAGTAATAGTTTTTATCATCATATCAATATTAGTTGACAACCAGTATAATATATCTTTGATAAGAAATAATCGTGGAGATTCACTGGAACCAAAACTAATGAAACTAAGTTTTCTGTTAAATTGCTGCTCATTTTTAAGGGCATTAAAATCTGTTTTTAATTTAATCGCAAATCAGTTTGTGTTTGTGGCATACATTTATCCTCCGTACGCTGGTATCTTGTGTAAATAAAATATTTTGTTGTGATTTATTACAAAAGCTTCTGACAACAATTTCTAATGGGAATATTGTGTTCTATTTCTGTTTTATTATTTTTTAAACTAAATGCCCCCTTTTTGAGTTACTATTTTTTTTGTTTTAATTTTTGCTGCCACAGATACCAAAAAAACAAAAATTACAGGTACATTTGGGTATATTTTTAATGTGTTGTACAACAAATACTTCAAAATATTTTCATATAAATTTTAAAATATTTTTATTAATTATAAATATTTTCCCATAAAATGACTGGAGTAAAACCGTTCTGAGTCACAGCTTGTCTGTGAAATTTTAAATTGGTAAACCTATGAGTTTTTTGTGTCCGCAAGCTGTAAGAAAATTGTGTTTTGTTGCCTTCAGAGGAGTACTGTTTCAGTTCATTGCTGTCAGATTGAACCATAACACAAACGTTTCATCCATGTCTTGGCCGAGAGAAGTGGACGCGAAAATGGATGATTGCATAGATTTTTCCTAGCAAAACCATTGAAAATGCATTATATTTAAAAAAAAATCTATTCCTGACGGCTTTAAATATACGGCATCCAACTTCGTTGCTTTATAACTATTAAAGTATCCTCTAATTAAAAAATTTCCTCCCGTTCGCTGCAGTTCAGATAAGACAGATAAATGAGTTAAGTGGACAATGCTCTTCGTGGCCATCAAGCGATATCTCCTTGGTTTAGGGACAGAATAAAAAGAGAAGACCATTCATCCATTCGCTTTCCTCCTTCCGCGAACTTCTTCTTTTTGTTAGCACTGTCGAAAGCCATCATCAATTTCTTTTCATGCCCCACATCTAAAATTTTAATGTTCTATGAATTAATGAATAATAACCATTCGGGGATCGTGTTCTATGGAAATTGTTTTCATAAACTTGTATACTTTACACTTTGGCGACTTACTACCATTATATATATAACAAAGTAAACCCCGATTTCAGTAGCTACAAACGAAATCACACTGTTATTTCGTAATTCCATAAAACGGAAAATAATTTCCTTATTCATGCCAGTAAGTATCCTAGACAGTGTTTACGGAAAATGTTACATTTGGGGGCAGTGTTTTTTAAAGTCTCGTTACAAAAATGTTTTATGAGAAAACGACTAGCGAAAACCTGTTATTTTATTCGCTTCTACGGTCATATTGATTCTTTTCGCCCTTTAGTTTCCTGCTTGAAATTGGCAGTTTTTAAGCTCAGTACACAGTGTTCAAAATTCACCACATAATTCCGTAATTAAATTGGCGAGCCAACATAAAGCAACAGTCCTTTACGAACGGCACATTTAATACCCGTTTAATATTTTTGGTATTTTTACAAATGTATTGTTTGGAAATTGGTTGCCAATCTTATTTTTTAGCACTAGAAATGAATTTTAGTAAATTTTACAACTCGTTACTGTGGAATGAGTAAATGTAATATTGTAATTTAACACCCATGTACTGTAGACTTAAAGTTTAGTATAGATATAGAGATACATAAACAATTTTGTATGTATCACGAAACAATGTGTTGTAATAATATTTGTGAAGTTACAAAATTTAACTTGGCAACCAAATTCCAAAGAATTTATTTATAAAATATACTAAACCTTTTTACTGTGGTAGCGGTGACAACTGTTTGCTTGAGTTAAATGACAGAAGCTGTCTTATTTTACCACCACAGCTTCTACCCAGTACATTACAGTACGAGCACTGTCATTACTGCCTCGAACAAAAGAATGTGTTTGTTGTCGCCTCGTTTTGCTATCAAACGACAGAAGGTTTGTTCTTTCAACTACACAGGCTACACCGGCAAGCAACAATTCAAAAATGTTGTCCCTTTCAACAGGATGTGACGTCTAGGCAATGAAAATTAGCGTTTCTTTCAACTCTGTTTAGCTAAACAGGCAAGTTGTGTAGCACAAAATTACACCATGTTTTGAGGATGTGCAACTGGTGTATTGAAAATGAATGTGCACGAATTTCAAATTCGTCGCTTATTTATTGAGTGCTCGTAATGAGATAAAAGTTTGTAACATTTTTGTGGATTGTGATATTTAGGGATATAGTTATTGAAAAACAAGGAATAAACATATCTGAAAGTGAAATAAAGTTAGTATAACATTTATAACTAATCCTTGTTGTTTTTCTGATGAAAATACTATTGTAACTTAACGTGAACTTATTTAGAATTTACTTAGCAAATCTGGGGATTATATTTTGTTAAATTGGTTTAACAGTAAGTACAAATTTTTGAGTTATGTTTGTGAGGAACGTCGAATCCTACAGAAATTATTTATCTGATTGGAGGCTTATGATATGATTTTAGAATACTAAATGTTGCATCATAACAAAAGTAACAAAAGTAAATTAACTAAATTCACTTGCTCTCTCGCAATAAAGAAAAATCCGCTAAACAAAATTACTATTTATCGATTGTGCAGCAAAGTGGTGGTTATAACTTGTCAAAAGTTGTTTCTTTCAACCATGCAGTGTATCTATCTGCATGGAGGGGGGAAGCTGGTGCAGCCGCAGTACACTTTATATGCTACACTTTTTATGGTTAAAAGCAACGATTCTAATGACTGATCACAGCAATTAACTTAATTGCAATAATGATATAATGAAATGCATTTTAGGCTAATAATTAGTTATTTGAAAATTTCAAGGCTTTGGCATTTTGCCGCATGCTTTTCTTCTATTAAAATTAATAATGTAAAAAATACATATTTCCCATTTTGCACGACGACGTTTAGGTAAATAATATAGTGTGCTGGCGTAATTGTATTTTTTCCAAGGAGTTTTTGATTTGAATTCCAACGTAGTCGAAGTACTGATTCGGGTGTGTCCTAAGACATGAGAATCTACTAAGAGAAACAGCTTATCCCGTCTGTGACCTTAAACACTAGAAAATAAGACAAGTCAATAACAGACTATCTTCTCAAACAAAAGCGAAACTTTTAGCTTAATTCCAGGAACACAAATTATTAAAATATTTTCAAAACCGCACAAATTAAACTTAGTGTAACTTTAGGTTGATATCTCAAACGGTTTTTCTGTTTCATGAATCATAGTAAAATTAATATTTAAAGTCATTTCAGTAAAGTTAATATGTGTATGACTTCATGGCTACCCAAATTCTCTCGTGACCTTATTCTCGGTAGTCCAGTTTCCAGCTTTTACTTCTTCAAGGCCACTCTGAGCTATTNTTAGTCCAGTTTCCAGCTTTTACTTCTTCAAGGCCACTCTGAGCTATTCTTCGGAGAGGATTGACTGACACTTGTCATAACATATTCCCTTGTTTGTGCTGGTTCTCCAGTCTGATATCAGAGTCTATNGGAGAGGATTGACTGACACTTGTCATAACATATTCCCTTGTTTGTGCTGGTTCTCCAGTCTGATATCAGAGTCTATTACAACATTCATTGTAACTTCATAATGTTTCATTAATTTTTCTACATATAAATTCAAATTTGAATCAAATTTCTGCTATTCAAAACAAATTAACATTCAATTTGCTGTGCATATCAAAAATCTTATAACTGCGACATATATGTAAACATGGTTGGTTACAGTAGCTAGTTCAGTGCGGGATTAAGTAGAGAATTGTAGGCAGTGTGCGCTGGGCTTTGCATACACTGGAGGTCTGTGTTATCTCTCGCCTGACANGATTAAGTAGAGAATTGTAGGCAGTGTGCGCTGGGCTTTGCATACACTGGAGGTCTGTGTTATCTCTCGCCTGACACCCCTTTCTCTCCTTCCTTCCCAGCCAAACCAATAATGAGATGCCCTATCCCAGCCTGTGGCGTAATGAAGCCTGCCACACGATGCAGGCATTATTAGAAGCCGTCGTTGCGTAGTGAAGAGGGCGACCAAAATTCGGGCCTGGGAATGCGTCAAAGCTCCTCAGTAACCGGAAATTATGCAGGAATCGGATAACGGTTCAGGGAGCTTCGTGGAGTCCATACAACCTCGGTCGACNGATTAAGTAGAGAATTGTAGGCAGTGTGCGCTGGGCTTTGCATACACTGGAGGTCTGTGTTATCTCTCGCCTGACGCCCCTTTCTCTCCTTCCTGCCCAGCCAAACCAATAATGAGATGCCCTATCCAAGCCTGTGGCGTAATGAAGCCTGCCACACGATGCAGGCATTATTAGAAGCCGTCGTTGCGTAGTGAAGAGGGCGACCAAAATTCGGGCCTGGGAATGCGTCAAAGCTTCTCAGTAACCGGAAATTATGCAGGAATCGGATAACGGTTCAGGGAGCTTCGTGGAGTCCATACAACCTCGGTCGACNCTCAGTAACCGGAAATTATGCAGGAATCGGATAACGGTTCAGGGAGCTTCGTGGAGTCCATACAACCTCGGTCGACCGCCCGAAGTCAACTCTGTTGTTTAGATGTTCATGGGCAAGTTGCGAGTACGATAAGAAGCTCGTTGTATTTCTGGACTCGACCCAAAGAAGACGGCGAAGTTGCCCGAAGTTAAGTGAAAGATAAACAGNAGTTGCGAGTACGATAAGAAGCTCGTTGTATTTCTGGACTCGACCCAAAGAAGACGGCGAAGTTGCCCGAAGTTAAGTGAAAGATAAACAGTAATTCGGGATCATTAACGTAATGTAGACAGTGGGGTAACACGAGATCATAGTTGGTAAGTTTGTTTGGGAAGGGAGCTAACTTGTCAATGCAATTGCATATTTGGCATGAAATAACTAAAACAGTAATATTTTGAAGATTTTCTAAAATTATTTCCGTTATAAATTTATAGACGTTGAGTTTTGCTTTTAGGATTAATTCTGCAGTATTATTATTTTGATATCACAGAATTTTTACAACATACAACCAGAATAATTATTATAATTGTCTTCTTTGATGAAGAGTTTAATTTTTTTGCAAAATGTGTTTTATGATACACCCAAAATGGAAAAGTGCTTAAGTTTTGTTTAAAAATGGACTCTTGTCAATTATATAAAAATTATTTTACTTTATAAATACTATCAAAATGTTTTAAAGAGTTTCAATATATTTGCAATTATTTCTCATATATAAAAGCGATAGTATTTTTCTGACAATTTTGGTAGTGTGTGTACATACAACTTTGAATGAGTTCTGCTTGTTCTACAGTGGGGTGCAGGGTTCCATTTGAAGTCAGTATTTTTCTACCTTAACGACGATATTTAAATTTAAGTAGTAAGTGAAATATTGTTTTGTTACGCCAGTGGTAGTTTACGTCTGTTAAAAGGTGCAAATTTATGAAACTGTTTTTATTTAATAAATAATTTAAAATTACTATTAGAATTATTATGTTGTCGAACTTCATAGTCAGTATCACTTTGCAACTGATTACAAATTTTGTTTTTTGTCAATTTATTTTAAAATTACATATGTGGTTTCAAGATTTTATTTTACCACTTACAAATATTACACATTATAATTTTTTTATTAATTTAACCCAAATTTTATTAAAGATATTAATTTGTACGCAAAAATATTATAATCGTATTACACTTGGAGGTAATTTACGGTTGCGTAATGGAAGCCCTGAGCCTAAGGAAGGTGTTAATGAATGTCATACAACTTAAATCAAAAATAAAATGTCAACAGCTGATTACGAATTCAGTGAAGCTATATTCAAGCAGATAAAATGAGAATGGTGTACGTACACATACTATGTAAAGAAAATGGTATTGTGAGATTTTCTCCAAAGATAAATAGTTATTCACGAAACACTACATTATATAGTTTTCAGGTAGGGTATCCATGGATGGATGCGAGGAGGCTGCAGCGAAGAATAAATCAAGTGAAAGGTGAGATGGCGACGTAGCAGCGGCGGAATGAAATCATTAGAGGAAACGGGAGTAACCTGATAAAACTATCACACACACAGGAGTATCCACCACTCCCCAAGTTAGAGTCCTATCCAAAAAATCCCCGTCAGCCTTGGTCTTCGACCAAATCACGGACCCTCAACTTTGGGATGCCATAGCCTTAACCACTGAGCGAACTTCAGGCCACATTACCTTACATTCTGTTCTGGGAATATTTAAATCAAAGGGAATTATGTTATATCAAACTATATATATATATATATCATAAACTTAAACCTTGGCTTAGTAATTTCGTAACCAAAGTAAATATTTTCACCTTTTATTTAATATACATATATATATGAGTGTGTATAAATAAAAGGTATGAGTGTGTATAAATAAAAGGTGAAAGTATTTACTTTGGTTACGAAATTACTAAGCCAAGGTTTAAGTTTATGATTCATGTGATTCAGGAAATTATTTAGGTTATTCCGCTAACTCAAAAGTAAAAAAAAAATGCGTAAGAAAAAACTATAGCTACAGTATCATTCCAAAAAGCTGGTGTGATAAATTTTCGAACAATTTCTTAGGGTGTAAAAATGAGGTTAGGTATGAAAATCTTTATCGTTATTGTACAACCGATTCTGTTTAGTTGTTAAAGTTGCCCCTTAAATTTACTTGAAAGGCATTATTGTGACCTTGTTCAAAGTGTAATTGATAGTTTACGTCAAACTGTCAGTCGTCACTTAAAATATCTGGGATTGTTCCACATCATAAGTAGATCCCCTTCCTGAATGACCCGTGACCTTTTTATAATTAGCTCAGATTACAAATTAGTTAGAAACAAATAGCGATATGATTTATTTGTATATATTGCTTTATAGTTGTTAGGTGAATAATTCGTGGGAAAGATATCTAATGAAATAAATATTGCTGTCCCTCAGCGGAAGAAAAAGAAACAGTGATGGCAACATTCCGACAGCATCTTAAAAAGAAGAAAGCCTTATTAAAATTAGGAAGTGGTCAAGATGATGTGTATAAATAAGCCCATTTTGGTTTTCTATCACGCCATAGTGACTTTTCTAGAAGATTTATACGAGTGTTCAAGTAAACGGAACACCATAGATATTGTACCATTAAATAAATATTATAAGTAGTTTTGAGTACATATTAAAATGTTTAGCCTACATTCGTTTGAAAAGATTGGCTCATGAAAACGTGCGAATATCTGTCTGTATGTTTGTCTGAATGTCCCCTTAACCCCCTTTTAACTTTTTAAATATTGCTTCGATAGAAACGAAATTCTACATCATTATCATCATCATGCCAAGGGGTATAACCATGAGGTCGCTTTTTTATTAAAAAATATTTGGCATACAAAATATAAAAAATTTATAAACACTTGAATAATTACAATTTCTATCAATTTGTATGAAATTGCACATCGGGAAATAATAAATCACTTCACTCCAGCATGCTTGGTAATTTATACTCTACACAAAAACCAATATTACAAAATCACTTAATCAATGTATAAATCCGCCAAGGCAATTAAAAATGATTTTAAAGCGGTCTCTTACTTTTGAAAGAGCGGTGGCATTTTAAATAAAAGTGTTATATTCTATGTGTGGGGTTAATACAAAATACAATTAACTCAAACTTGGCACTGAAGTATCTTATAGGTACACTAAATTATTTTACCAATAGCTAAATCATCTGTCATTTTGAAAGGTACAGTAACATAAATATATCCTATGGTCTGACATTATGTCTCAGTAACTGCAGTACTCGAGAAATTATAATAACTTCTGGCAAAATAATTGTTGTGCATTAAAAATATTTGGCGCAGATTTTCAAACTCTCTAGGTCTTTGAGTCTCATCGTAAGTACCTCTATACATGTGTGAGGAAAGTAGGCTAATTAGTTGTAGTGGTGGCTAGACTAGTTTATACATATATATTTTATACATAGTGCCGCTCCATTCTAGGGTCTCATTTCTGTCATGCCTGGGGATGACGGTCACCTACGGGTCCCAGCTGGAAAGACCGTCACTCGGAGAGTGTTGCCTTGCTCTGGGTGCACTCCCCACACGCCATTATATTTATTATAGATAGAGACAGCAGTCACGGCTAGCAAGAATAGTATCATAATCAAATATACTAACAGTAGGCCGACAATACAATGGTGCATGAAATACAGTACACAAATTTCTGCTATACAGTTTTCGTCTATACAGTTGTTTTATTAATAAGTTGTTATGAATTTGTAACCAGTTTTCACTATAGCTTAGCAACATATTTATAGAAAGTTGTAACTTCTGGTATATATGAAATTTGTTTCAAATTAATTGTGCTAATTCGGACAAAACGTAGCAATGCGGGAATTGTAAAATATTCCATTAATGTACTTTTTACTCATGAAGCATAAATTTCGAATCTCAATGTATAGTCTAAACATGCGGGACTTCGGATTTTTCTTTAAAATTACTTACAATATCTTAAAATGTTTGCACATGACATTGCCTAATTAATGAAATATCAAAGTTCGTAGTATTTTGGAGCACTATGGAGCATTGTTTGTGTAAAATGACTTCAGCAGTGGTGGAGACACTACGTCCACATATATTTGTGTAATTTTTTTTAACAGTGCGTATAAAGTTCTTTTCTATTAACTTGCAATTTCCACGAACATATGACATCTTTATAGCAGGACTTACTGTAGGCCTACTCCACAATAATGAACACGTCAAGTTAATTTAACATTCACATTGCTATAAATATAATTTATAAAGTTCTATCTAACTTGAATCGAAGACATTTGGGCTCTGCTGGGTACAGAATGTAAAGGGAAGAAGTTATTATGTACCTCAACATTTTGTCTCCAAGCACCAGGTTGAACGAACACATTATTTACCTAAGTGTCCATTGAACCTTGAGGGGAATAATTATCCCGCGATATATTAATGCTTCTCATGAAGTTATATGACAGAACAGAGATCATTGTCACAATTGATGCTTTGTCTATATCTAGAGCTATGGGTTTTCAAAAACTCCAAGTCCGCTTGTCATAATACCAAAAACAGTACAACTACATTTGTTTTACGACTTCATGACATTGCATGGATGATATTAAATTAAATTAAATTAATAAGTCACATTATTACCGTGTCCTGTTTCGAAGAATGCTTAGAATCTACCATCTTCTTTACCACCTTTACTTTTTTTGGTGCACTTTAAAATGTTAATTGAAAATACATATTCGGTAAAGTGCAGTCACAGTGATATCTTCGACGTGTACATGCATAGTTCTTGGCTCACGGAATCCACGTGAAACCACGGCCAACGTGTGGACGGCAGCACTCGTGAGCGCTGGAGCTGTACTCACTGCGTTCTCCGACTTCGCGCCGGCCTAGGCTGGGCAAACATGTATAGGAACCAACACCGAGCAGGTTTCTGGGAAACGCATTAAAATGGGCTCAGTTTTGTGCTAATAATTAAATATAACTGTTGTTAAGTGCAGCATTTTTTTTATTAGTTAAAATTTATGTAAAACATTGCTAATCAATGTTGGTTGAACGTTGTTTATTGGTTGGCGTTATGTACGAGGAGTGTTCAAAAAATAAGGTGACTTGTTATTTTGTGACTCTGTCTCTATAAATATTTATGTAATCATCAATATGTATTTTTTCCCCTTCAAAGTAATCCCCCTCAGATATAATACACTTGTGCAAGCGCTTTTTGGCAATCCTCGAAGCACTTATGATATGCGCATTTTGGTATGGCATTGAAGTCTCCCAGGTCTTTATCTCCTCAATCGTGGCAAACCTCCCTCCTTTCATGGGTCTCTTCGGTTTTGGGAACAGGAACAAGTCGCAGGGGGCCACGTCCGGTGAATACGGTGGCTGAGGCATGATTAGGGTGTTGTTAATACAGATTCTTTGATCCATTGTTTGCGATAGCAAAAAATCGTCAAGCACACCAAAACACGTCTAACCTTTATATCTGTCACAAACAAACTAACATTGCAAAATGGCTCATAAAGTCAACATATGTTGGGGACATGTGTACCAACATAACAATAAAAACAATCGATAATCGAATGTACGTAGCCCTCGAAATTTTCAAAGTCATCTTATTTTTTGAACACACCTCGTATGCAATAACACATCTTACGAACGCCGTGAAATATTAGTAAGCATGTTGTTGGTAAAGGTCCGGACATTGGTTGGTATCCCACTAACATCACGACGTTGGACCAACGCACAGTGATTCGAAATCTAGTTGTCCACGCCAAAATTACCCAAAATNATTTGTTTCAAATTAATTGTGCTAATTCGGACAAAACGTAGCAATGCGGGAATTGTAAAATATTCCATTAATGTAATTTTTACTCATGAAGCATAAATTTCGAATGGCAATGTATAGTCTGAACATGCGGGACTTCGGATTTTTCTTTAAAATTACTTACAATATCTTAAAATGTTTGCACATGACATTGCCTAATTAATGAAATATCAAAGTTCGTAGTATTTTGGAGCACTATGGAGCATTGTTTGTGTAAAATGACTTCAGCAGTGGTGGAGACACTACGTCCACATATATTTGTGTAATTTTTTTTAACAGTGCGTATAAAGTTCTTTTCTATTAACTTGCAATTTCCACGAACATATGACATCTTTATAGCAGGACTTACTGTAGGCCTACTCCACAATAATGAACACGTCAAGTTAATTTAACATTCACATTGCTATAAATATAATTTATAAAGTTCTATCTAACTTGAATCGAAGACATTTGGGCTCTGCTGGGTACAGAATGTAAAGGGAAGAAGTTATTATGTACCTCAACATTTTGTCTCCAAGCACCAGGTTGAACGAACACATTATTTACCTAAGTGTCCATTGAACCTTGAGGGGAATAATTATCCCGCGATATATTAATGCTTCTCATGAAGTTATATGACAGAACAGAGATCATTGTCACAATTGATGCTTTGTCTATATCTAGAGCTATGGGTTTTCAAAAACTCCAAGTCCGCTTGTCATAATACCAAAAACAGTACAACTACATTTGTTCTACGACTTCATGACATCAATGCATCGATGATATAAAATTTAATTAAATTAATAAGTCACATATTATTACCGTGTCCTGTATCGAAGAATGCTTAGAATCTACCATCTTCTTTACCGCCTTTACTTTTTTTGGTGCACTTTAAAATGTTAATTGAAAATACACATTCGGTAAAGTGCAGTCGCAGTGATAGCTTCGACGTGTACATGCTTGGCTCACGGAATCCACATGAAACCACGGCCAACGTGTGGGCGGCAGCACTCGTGAGCGCTGGAGCTGTACTCACTGCGTTCTCCGACTTCGCGCTGGCCAAGGCTGGGCAAACATGTATAGGAACCAACACCGAGCAGGTTTCTGGGAAACGCATTAAAATGGACTCAGTTTTGTGCTAATAATTAAAGATAACTGTTGTTAAGTGCAGCATTTTTTTTAATTAGTTAAAATTTATGTAAAACATTGCTAATCAATGTTGGTTGAACATTGTTTATTGGTTGGCGTTATGTACGAGGAGTGTTCAAAAAATAAGGTGACTTGTTATTTTGTGACTTTGTCTCTATAAATATTTATGTTATCATCAATATGTATTTTTCCCCCTTCAAAGTAATCCCCCTCAGATATAAAACACTTGTGCAAGCGCTTTTTGCCAACCCTCGAAGCACTTATGATATGCGCATTTTGGTATGGCATTCAAGTCTCCCAGGTCTTTATCTCCTCAATCGTGGCAAACCTCCGTCCTTTCATGGATCTCTTCGGTTTTGGGAACAGGAACAAGTCGCAGGGGGCCACGTCCGGTGAATACGGTGTCTGAGATATGATTACGGTGTTGCTAATACAGATTCTTTGATCCATTGTTTGCGATAGCAAAAAATCGCCAAGCACACCAAAACACGTCTAACCTTTATATCTGTCACAAACAAACTAACAATGCAAAATGGCTCATAAAGTCAACATATGTTGGGGACATGTGTACCAACATAACAATAAAAACAATCGATAATCGAATGTACGTAGCCCTCGAAATTTGCAAAGTCACCTTATTTTTTGTACACACCTCGTATGCAATAACACATCTTACGAACGCCGTGAAATATTAGTAAGCATTTTGTTGGTAAAGGTCCGGACATTGGTTGGTGTCCCACTAACATCACGACGTTGGACCAACGCACAGTGATTCGAAATCTAGTTGTCCACGCCAAAATTACCCAAAATNTCCCACTAACATCACGACGTTGGACCAACGCACAGTGATTCGAAATCTAGTTGTCCACGCCAAAATTACCCAAAATCAAACATTCTCGCACAAAATTTAAAGTGGGAGATTTTGTTCTTCTACATTTGCTCTACATTTCCACAAAGTTTTAACCAAATCGGTCAATTCTTCTGTCTTCCACGAGTTCCTCGACTTGCAGCAGTGCGGTATCATACAGGTTCTGTTATGTTCGTAACGTAGTACACAAATTAAAAGTTATAATGTTCACTTTCAAGCAATAATAAAAGTTAATATTTTTCTATACAATAATTACAACACGTTTTAGATTTAATACTGCGCATACCAAATTAATTTTCGGGGTTTTTGTAATTAACTATAATCATTAGAAGAAAACTGTGTTTTTTTAGTAAATTCTGTAATGAATGTCACAATACGAAAAGACCGCACAGGCTAACAGACGATATCACCACCTAAAATGTAGCTTTGTGTGTAGGAAAGAAGTGTATAAAGTTTCAGCTGCCCGTTTTTGCCAGTTTACCAGCATTTTGATAAGAGCGCAGCTTTGTTTATTCTTTCGTTCAGAGATGTTACAGATTTCGTGACTCGCACCGGAAACTGTAGTTAACCTGTCATTTCTTACAGCCAAACATCATCATTTCTGAAAATTATAACTCATAAAATGGAAAGTGTGTAACATATTTCTTGTGAATATGTTACTGTTTTTTTGCTTTCAGTATACTGGCAGTCAAATTTGACTAAATTTTAAAAAGCGAAAGCACGTTTCGGTAGTTTAAGTGTAGTACATGTTTAATTAATGTTAGGAATAGGGACTTCGATCATGGTTGCCCGACAAGCGGTGACGAAATAATATCTTCACCAGCTGTTCGTCAACTAATAACAAGGAGCAGGTTCCGCAGCATGTTAATTACATTCGGAAAATGGGTGATGATGGGTATATAAAAATTCTGGGAACTTCATCTTTAAAAACTTTTTTTTATNTGTAGTACATGTTTAATTAATGTTAGGAATAGGGACTTCGATCATGGTTGCCCGACAAGCGGTGACGAAATAATATTTTCACCAGCTGTTCGTCAACTAATAACAAGGAGCAGGTTCCGCAGCATGTTAATTACATTCGGAAAATGGGTGATGATGGGTATATAAAAATTCTGGGAACTTCATCTTAAAAAACTTTTTTTTATTTTGTACTTAAAATTCTTGAGGAAATGCAATGGATGTAGCAAAAGATTTTCAAATAAAAACGCAATGTTGTATAAATTCAAGTTTGAATTGTCAGATATTGTCTACCTGTATTTTGCCTCTTCGTCGTGTAACATATTTAATTATTGATTAGGGTAGGTTCCTAGATACGGCAATAAAATCAAAGCAATTAATTTTGAAAATAAGTGGTTTTTAATTTTAATAAAAATTCTTATAATAATGCCTAAGGAAGTAAGGTTTACATATTTGTTTAAGTTAGTAGGCAATCCTACTGATACCCCAAACACAGCATTAAGGAACTACATAAAAACAATTGCATTAATTGCTTCCTTTCTAAAGACGTTTGATTCACATATTTTAATATTTTTAATACGTTTATTAACGTAGAAACGTTAAATATATTTTAAGATAAAACGATTTTCTCTTAAAAGTTGTTTGAGCATCAAGTAGAACATTAAACAACTCGACTCCTCATAAACATGGCCGTCCTTTAGCGGCACAAATGCTCAGCCAGGGGTATGTTGTACTTCAGCGACAGTACTCGTACATAATGATGAATGAATCGAAGACTAATAGCTGCAAACAAATACGTTATCCCGTACACACCCGTTGATGCGGCTGCCCTTATTGTAGACCGCAATCTGTCTAATAATTGGAATATGTTACTTCGAAATGTTTCCAAGTGTCAAAATGCTGATGTCTATCCAGCATACCACAAAGTCTTGGAAGCTAAGAAGAAAACGTATCCGACAAACATTAATGCTACGGGAATTTAATGTAAAATGGCTTTGCAAGATCCTTTGAAGCACACAGCGAAGGTTCTAAACCAAACTCAGTGCAATGTATTGGAGGACTCCAAACGGTAGTATTGAAAAGTGTCGTTACATGGAAAAAGCGGAAGTCGTCTACTAACGACACCGACTGTGAGGAGGACCAGCAACGTTCTTTCTCAGAAAGGAGTGGTGAAAGCTATTTTTTTACTTAAATGGTTCTTGTATGACTAGTTTCTGTCACATCGGGGTGGTATTGTGGAAAAATCGTGAAAAATGTCTGAAAGCAGTCATCCGAAATTTTTAATGACCTTAAGCAACTCCTGCAGGAAGAAGAAGTTGTGGACTAAAAGAAAGACGGTGAATATGATGATTACAATTATGAAGCACAATATGAAGAAAGACGATAAAAGGAAATGAAAAACAGGAAGATGTAAAGTGAAGAACTGAGATGAGTCAAGGAGAAATAACGAACATTTAAGGAGATGGTGGTAAAAATGTGGGGAATATTGGAATACCAACGCATTAGGAAGCAAATACTGAATAGATCGAAAATTATTTAGGAACATTTTCCTTTGAATACCTATAAAAAATAATCCATATTTTAATGTGTAGACCAATGTTACACGACAAGCATTCATAACTGGTTTTTTTTATTCGTCTTTGCTAACATTATTATTTACCTGAATAAAATATGGGTACACGAAAGTAAATTTTTTTTTGCATTTTTTCTAAATATTGTATTTTTAACAAGTTACGTGTTGTGAATTCGAAAAGTAGTGAAACTGACAATTTTACATTTGTTGTTATATTATTCTGTTTAGTATTAATAGTATATACATATTTCTCAAAATAGTCATGGCGAATGTATAATAATAGTAATTATTTTTAATTCTAATAATCGGTTTTTATTTTCAGAGACAGCCAAAGTTTCCGTGGTTTTAAAAATTACTCAAAGTGCATTTACGTTATTTGAAACTGTAAATGTTTCATTTGACGTTAATATTTTCGTAACCTACAAAACGCTACGACTTGTGTTTGAAGGATTGTGCAGTTTAAAAAGTTATGAAGTGTTTGAGTGATATAATTTCCATACAGCAAAGAAAAGTGTTACTTCCTGGTACTAAATTACAGGAATGTACATTATAATGTAAATTTTTATTAACTACAAACAGTTTGAAATAGTTATCAAGATCTTTATAATTTTTGGAGCGGACGACTACATTTCGGACTACTGTGCAACCTAGACCCGAGTTTCATTTTGATGTTTTTAGCGATCGTTATTTTTTAAGCGTAGACCCAACCTTGGAGCAGACGTTGGGCCAACGCTGGCCCAATCAAAAATTGCTGCCGCAGTATGTACGTGTGTGTGTGTGTGTTATCAAAGTCTGCAATATGAAGGTTGATATCTTAACTCCTTCAAGATAATTAAATGTTTATTGCGAGTAATGATTTAAGTTACCACACAACAGACATAATTTTCAAACAATGTACTATTTAAAAATTAGTAGAATGAAGAACAGGGTCTTAGAAAAAGGTGGCACTTTACCTAAAACCTAATTACCTAATAGACTGTTGATAAGTAATACCCAGCAATTCTAAAATTATATTTTGTATATGGCTGTGTTCTCATTGTTAATTTTTTCCTGAAAAAGTGGTTGTCTGTACAGAGTTTGTGTGCAAATATAATGGCATACTTAGTAATTTTACATTTAATATTTTCTAGTATTTTTTCAAAAAATGAAACTATGTTCCTTGTAAAGCCTAATATCCTCACGTGTGCTGTTGAGATTAACTCTTTTGACTTCTGCCCAGTTCGACCAGCTGCATTCTATTGGCCAACCAGAGCGACGCCATTCCCAACTGCACTACAAGTTGAAGAAAAACTCTCCCTCTCCCCTTCTACAAACACTACCGGAGAGCGAGTGTAGATTCGAGCGCGAGAGAACGAATGTTGAGACCGACCGGGACAGCGCCACGTCAGTGGGCCGGCAGGTGCTGACACCTGGCGGTGGTTGGGCGAACCAGCAGGAAAACGCAGCAACAGGCGGGCGATCAATACGACCGGCGGGGCCCGCGTTTGAAACTGGAGACCGCCCGGCTGCGGCGCTAAAAATAGAGCCCCTGTGAACTGTCCGATCGCCCGGCCTCCCTCGTGGGCAACGTACCATCACCCCCTCTGTGTTTACAGTAGGGTTACCAACTTCTTAAAATTTACCATAAGGAACACATACGACAAACCATCACACTGCAAGTATTATAAATCCGTCAATATTTGCTCTCAATATAAACCACAATAAAATATTATTTGCAACTATGCATAATGTAGTGTGATTTACACAGTCATATCTGCATCAATCATTTAGTCAACTCTTCCTGAAATCGGAAGTTTACTTTTCGTTTCATATACTGCGTACTGAAATGCGTAAAGAAAACTATCCCTGAAAATCTTTGGCTACGATACGGATGCCACTGTTTTAAAGAGTGATTTCTACAGTCACGGTTTTCAAGTTTTAAACAAATAACTGTCACTAAACAGTGACGCAAAAAAATTTGTGATAGGAGGCACAATTTTCTTATCTTCGAAAGGTCTGGGAACCATAAATATTTCTGGTAAATATCTCAAGGTGGTTCGCTCGCACGAAAATAGGACACCTGTTTTTATAAAATACGGCATAATTTCAAGCAGCGTAACATTTTAATGGTTAAATTATATTCGTTTCTTTATAAATACGAAATCAAAGAAGTTTTACCTTTAACTAAATGCATTTGTAGTGATAAGACGATGAATATTTTGTTGGACTGTCTTTGTGATTGCTGCGAATTCTCTTCCTTGAAGAATTATGTGGCTTAACAGCTAAATTGTTATGTTTCTGTTAATCTGAAAGGTTTATTATTTTTTCAATTACTCTATTTTGTTTCGTTATTTAATTTGTTCAAATGACCACATGTATCTCTCGCTTTGTTTGTATTTCAATTTTTTTGGTATGACACTACGAAAATATTTTAGTCTCCTGTAAAGAATAACCATTTAGATAGTTACAAAGTTAATGATGACATAATAGATGGAGTGTATGTAATAATATTAACTATCTCAATCTTATGACACACTAAATTTAATTTCGTTAACCTTTTTTTTATATTTATATGTGTACTCTATCACTGCAGTAATATATTTATTGCAAAGCATATATTTTAGGTTTTTAATTTTCTCTTTTATCTAAGTGACATTTTTCTCGTATTCATTAAAGTGTTATTTTTAATTTTTCAAACTTGAATCTTCATTATTTTCGAAATATTCAAATTGTTTTTCATTTGAAGTGTACTCTCCAACATAGGATTTTCTTCTTTTAATTTCTAGTATTTATTTTACTTTCTCTGCCATTTGATCATATATTCCCTAGAATAAATGTGTAGACATGCCGTGATTTTTAAAAAATATTCGCTGACTTTTTCCTTTTCTCGTGATATTATGTTTGTTTTAATGACCATTACTTCTGGATGCCTTTAGAACTTATATTTAAAATCTTTAATTGTTGTCACCAGTCTCAGATTTCTGTAATTGTGACAAATATCCCTGTTGTTACTGAACGTTTAGTCATCATACAATGTCAAATAAAATATTACCTTCAACATATTCAATACTGCGTTCTACATATTCGCAGCCGTATTTGCGTAGAACATTTTACTTAATTATATACAGAGAGGGTATATTTATTTGGGAAGTAAGCTGGGTGTGGATAGTACACCTCAAAACAAAACGTCCATATGCTCATATGTACTACGTTTCATAGTTACCGAGTCGCAGGTCCATGCCACTGCAGTACACCGTACGTGGTTCGTGCGTGATGGGAGCCACCACATTTTAGTGGAGTGGCCTGAGCCTATTTGGATAAGCAGTTCTCGCATGTGGATGGGTCGTGCAGGACCGATCGCCTGGTAGGGACGTTCTCCTGATCTGAGTGTAGTGGATTACTAATACCTGTGGGGATAACTCAGATTCATTGTTTATGCCAAATATGTTATGGACATTGCAATGCTCTTCCATGGCATAGAGCAAGGTTGCCAGCAGATTCGTGGCACCCTGGGGTGTTTGTGCATGTCAGACTGTCACTGATAAGACACGTGCAGGCGTGCCAAGTTGGACACTTTGAGAACCACTTCTAAGAGTGAAGAACTGCTGGTACATAGACAGGGCTGCAGTGACATTAATATGGGTGTATCGAACACAGCTACATATTAACAATTCTAACAATAACTTCAAACTCGGGAGCCATCGTACCTCAGACTTACATTAACATGGAATTTGTTTTTTGAGGTCTACTGTCCACACCCTACTTAAACACTTCCCACATAAACAGACACACCATCTATAGTAAAAAGCAGTATATCATATTCTTGTAATTCCAGTGAAGTTCATTATTATTGCAATAATTTAGTCATGTTAATAATGGTAATGCCACTGAGCAAAAATATGGTTGTAGGGACTATCTAGACTGTTAAAATACAGACAGCCTCAAACTATATTACACAGCTGTTTGGTACTAGTAATAAAATATTCTGTTAGGTTATTACGATTCTCATTTTTTCAGGGAACAATCTGAATATTGTTGAAGTTGTTCTGTCGGAGGCATTGTCTATTTTGTAGTAGCAACGTAGTGCTCTGCTGTAGCAACCATATGTACGGTAGCAAATACAGTCACAGACAGGAATGCAAAGTAGTTTTTTTTGTTTTACTATTTATGTTAACAGTTATTACATGATACATACAACCCATCAAATGGTTGTCCCAATTTTAACAGGCTAGATAGTTTCAACAAGCATATTTTTCTCCCAGTGTCATTTAATTTTTGGCCTGACTAAACTTTGCGTGAACAAGAGCTATTCAGGGTTAATCGAGCACTTTTGAAACCAACCTTTGAAAAATATCAATCACCCTGTCTGCATAATATTTATCAGGCACACTGACAGACATACAGCTAGTAAAGTTGTCAGCGACGGAGGTAAACAAGTTCCATATCCTAACATTTAATTTAAATTGCTAGGTAATAATTTTTAAAAACTTTAATAATTTGTTTTGTTTTCTTTTTTCAACGCGCAAGTGTAAGAATTAGCAAATTAATAAAATATTTACTCTTTTAAAAATTTTGCAGTTTCCCTTGACCAACGCATAAATAAAATAATCAGACCCATGCCAATGTATATTTTTACATGTGGTGGAAGAATACACAATGTGAATACAATTAACTCTTTAGCAGGGTTTTCAAAAGGGCCAATTTTAATGTTAACAACCCATAATGTCATCTTTTCATTTGCAAAGCATGGGTGCTATGTAAAATTCATCCAGCAAGTGAACGGAAAACATCTGCTTGATAACGCAATGTTAAAATAATAGTGACGTATGTAAAAATAAAAGTAAAAATAAAACCTACGAATAATATTATCTCTATTTATGATTTGAAGATCTGAAATCATTGTTATTTTCTATAAGTGATATTATTAGAAATATGGAAATACCTACTATTTTCAGTTAAATTAATAATTACTATAAACAAAATTTAAAAAAATTAGTATTCTTACTTAACTAATGACATAGGGGTATTTGGCTGCACAACTTTAAGTGTTCCAGTACAAAGACACATTTACACTAGTGCCTTGCCCTGAAACCGAACACAGAACTACTCGTACACAAGTCCAAACTTCGAAATAACTATATAATGGTGGTCGACTAAGAGAAACTTCATCTTGATAACAGAGGACCAAAAACTATTTTCCGCAGACAACATTTCGGTTTCTTTCATGTACCGGGGTGTTTTGCTAGCAATTGTTGCTAAAAAGAAAAGGAACAGCGTAAACGACATCCAGTTAGAGCATTGAAGATTTTACTGATAATTCATCGATGGCAGAATCAAAACATTGTACTGGATGCCATATCTCTGCAAACTTTAGCCTATTGAGATAACATTCCGTGGAAACGCAAGTACGAAAACTGTACACATTTTGAGAAAGGGCGAATCAGTGGACTACGAGAGGCAGGTGGTCATTCCGTCGAATCGCCTGCCATATCGAGTGTTGTAATCGAATGGGAGGCGATGCTGGGTGCAGAGGGGACGTGAAGGAATGCATATGAGCGCCAAAAAGGCTCTGGGCAACACACGATGACCACCAGACGAGAGTAGTGTCTTTTTTCACCTTCCAAAGACATGCAGCGACAATCCTAAGCACCTGTTTACACTAGCTCTACTGCAAGGCGAATTGGCGAAGAATACTTGCATTCTCAAAGTTCTTTATGCCTTTTTACATTTACACTCCAACAAAGGCGGTATTCGTGTGTCGTGGGTACCTGAGGGATGGTGAAGCAATGTCTTTAGTGACCAAGCCATGTAAAGTTGTGACATTGATGATATACTTTTTCGTGTATAGATGGACACTTGACAGTGTAAACTTCCGGATCCAATTGTTGAGCAACAGCACCAGAACTGGCGGAGTCTAGCCATGGGGAGAATTCTCGCAGGATCCACAACCTTCTGTGATAGTGACTAGAGAAACACTGACGGTGCATGCTGTTTTTATGTGCTTCGCTTCATGGCGCAGTTACAGCAGGCTATTCTTCAAGATAATAATTCCCTTCCGGATACAGCTCAGGTTCCTGATGACTGTATACGTGCTATAGTCTATTCGCGGTCCAAACATTCTTGCGTGTTTGGTTATTTTCTAAATATGTCATGTATACAAAGTATTTTATAAGTCTGTTAACATAAAAGTACCTTATTTTTGGTTAAATAAAATTTTTACATTTATCTTACTTATAAATTTAAAGTATAATGATTATGGCTGTTCTGGACCAAGGGCACGGGGCACAGGTGCAGGCGCCGACCATTCACTCTGTCATTCCAGTCAGTCGGCAGCCATATTGGATCCGAGTGACCTGTGACCGTGAACTTTGACCATGACCCCAATTACCTTAAGCCTAAAAAATTCCAAAAATATTGTTAATAAATCCCAAAACACATCCAAAAAATTCCAAAAATATTTACTAAAAATTTACAGAAAACATCAAATTCCAAAACAAATAAACGAATTTTAAAAAATTCTAAAAGGCTTAAAAAATTATGACATTAAAAAAAAAATATAAAAAAAAATTCAGCTAATTTTATAAAAATAATTAAAAGAATTNAAAAAAAATTAAAAGAAATATTGAAAGACATACATATAGAAGAACCGCGGTTCAATGGCAGGTGGGGTTGCCATGCTACCCACACGACCGACCCTCGCCAATTTTCATTGGTGAATTATTCGGCTCCCTTAGAGCACCCTTTCTGGAGTCGTCAATACCAATACAACAATGTTGCATCGACGTCCAAACTGAAGCTTAAAAGCGAGTGCTCATCCCCCTCCTATAATGCTCTTCCTGCCACCCCTTCGTCATGTGTCTGTATGCCTGCGAATAAAAAACAATTACTTATGTACTGAATTTTATTAATAAGTAGGCAGGACGCTCAAATATGTTAACATTATAATTTTTTCTTTTATAAAAAAAATATATATANAAATATGTTAACATTATAATTTTTTCTTTTATAAAAAAAAATATATATATATATATGTTCTATTAAAGAATTAGTATTTTATCAACTAAATTATGGCAATGGCGAATAACAAAGTAATGGAGTAGGAGTTTTTACCTGTCTTAAGAGCTACATGCAGCTCCCAGGATCAGCCTGGAGAGGATACCAGTGTAACTGCGCTGGCCATCAGCTTTCATTTCGACCAGGGAGAACCGCTTATCATACATGAGATCTGAAACGCAACTAGCCGCCAGGAAACTCGTATTGAAACAAGAATGAAATATTTTGAGTGGCTTGTGGCGCGTGTGTGGCAGGGTACGTCCGAACGGATGTCGAGAATTACTCCGTGCAAGCTGTCCTTGTTTCCTTCGCCTGCTCAAAGTCCATCTGCATTCATGGCAAGAGTCCCCCTTGCTCCTTCGGTACTGCATGTTCCTGCGAGCCAAAATATTAAATAAACTTTTCATTAATATTTATTTTCTCCACACTTTATTTATTTAGAAAAAATTAAAAGCTATATTTAAGAATAAAAGGTTTGAAATAGAAACACACAGTTAATTCATTTTTAATAAAGGTATGTTTAATTTACACAAATTAAAAAATCATAAATTCACGTAAAATTCGAGTCTCTTTAAAATATTAATGTGCGAACCAAAACATGTTCATAAAAAAATATTAGCAGTCTGTTCTATCTGACACAATGGAATGGGAATGTTCAAAGTGCCTTCTTCCAAGATAAAGTCGATCGTGGACGAATCCATGTTGGCGGCAGCAGGTGACGCCACACGTTGACGTTAGCATGGGCACGCTTCACAGTTCGATGCAGGTTCCCCAGAATTTTTTATGCATCGTGGTGTCAACACGGTGGCTGCCGCACGACCTTCGACGTTAATTTGGTGCCATTTGAGTAGAAGCCTCGCTGGTATTATTTTGCCGACATATGCAGACCTGGGTGAAGAGGTCAGGGGCGTGAATTTCGTTGGTGGTATGAGGAGGGTCGACCTTGCCTCGACTCGAAGTTTCTGCAAATTCCAGAATCTGGTCCATGGTTGCTGGAAGAATCGTATCCCATTATGTCATGAACCATGCAATTCCCAGGAGTACAGCAATTAAATGGCAGCATCTTGCTCCCATGTTGACTCCTGCTCGACTGGGCGACTAATTTACTATCGGGTTCGATTAAAATTTATTTTCGCATTGTAGAATGACATCATGTTTACACGTGACTGTAACATGATCATATATCTTCGTTTTTCACACATAATACTTGCAGCAGGTTTCGCAGCAACTTTTGAAGATAAGTTTGCATCTACACCAGCACATAATTATATATTTTTCTGACTCTGCATCGTGCGAAATCACATCTGCAATCTCTTCTCGAACACTGGCTGGCATGCCATAAAAAGTAATCTTTACGCTACGAGATATATAAACATGTTTATATCTACGTGAAATGAGCATGCCACTCGTAAATAACCATGCATTTTTGAAGCGCTCACCAAAAAACACCGCTCAATTTCTTTCCTTATTTTAGGAAGAGAGGGACACCCATGATCGTCCTGTAGGTCGATTATTTCCTATTGGTTTATGCAAAAGTTACTCAGCCATTTTTTATTGGGCACCGCCACATAAATCGGTCCTCGCGGGTACTGCATCAGCAAGTCGCTCAGCATTTTTCCCATCTGATGATACAGAATCTTGCCTTCGTCGCAGCACAGTTGGTGGTAGTACTTAGACAACCAGGCGTTGGTTTTCTTGCTCTTTTCGTCCAACAGTTTCCACGGACACAAAGGCTGGAAGTTACGGGTTCGAGTCACGTTGTGACAATTCGTGACTGCGATTTCCTTGAGCACGAAGTCGTCTTGGCTCCATAAACCTTGCAAGTTACAGTACATTTTTAGGACTGAAATGTGAGTCCCCACTCAATGCATATTTACGTGCTTAATTAACTAATGATTTTTACCAGGCCAAAAAAACAATTGTACTGAACGATCCTGTTATGGAGTATCAAGCAGAAGACTGTGGTATTCGCGGGCATGTTTTCCTTGGTGATTATTTAGATCTTGAAGTTGTTCGTACCATTTTGCGTGTGCTCGTTCTGCTTCGATGTATCGAATACCAGCTAAGATGCCATGTCTGGGAAATTTTCGGGGCAAAGGATGGGATGCGCCTCGCGTTTGTAACATGTTGATTGGAATTGCGAATACATATTATATGACAAAGTAAAACCTTCTTGGTCGAATGTAGTGTTCAGAACGATATACGGGTAGCTTTTTCTATTCAAAAATGTATTTACGTTTTCGACTTTGCAGTGGTCGAATGTAAAATTGTTAGCTCGGATAATATTCTGCTTGTTGGTCTGAAGTGCCAATATGATGTAGCATGGGTTTTCTGTTCTGGAAGACGTTTTTACGACACAGTGATTTCGTGTGGCGGCGGACAGGGCCAGGCAGGTGACCATGCTCCAACTTATGAATGCTATTTCGATCAGTGTTTCTTTCTTGGCATATTTCAACGGCTTGACACGTTCGCAGGTGCTCGGGGTCACGTGAGGGACAAACCGTTCTACGGTGTTCAAAGAAAGAGAGACAGGCTGCATTTTTCCTCCGACTCCCAACACGGCATTCAGATGCGATGTAGCCTGTTTAATCACCAGCTCCTGTCTCGCTCCTATTATTATTTTCTTATAATCGTCGGCGAAACCCAATAGCAAGGAGAGCGGAACGCATACTTTGAACTTGCCTTGGGTGTAAATGGGAAAACTGTAGTCATCTTCGATTCCCTAGGCTGCCATCTTGGCTGCAGAGAGATAGTCGGGTGTGGGCGATAGGTAATTTTGTATCGATGAGGTTATGCCCACATCTCGTGACTGCTCGACCACGACGCCATTTATATCGTACATTATGCATTCGAATTGGTGCAGAATCCCATTTCGAACCAACTTGGTGGTGGTCGGGTGAGTCCCATTTGCCTTCGTTAGCCTACCTCTTATGCGCACAAAGGACTGGCTAGGCAAGGTGTAAATATCTTGATGCCGTATAAGTATTCGAACCTCCTTTGCGAGAACGAAAGGCCGGACAAAATAAGGCTCGTAACAGTGCATTTCAATTTTATCAAATTTATCGTTGAATTCTAGGCGTTGATCCACATATAATATTTCTTCCACCATGACGATTTACTTTTAAACTGAGGACGTGGAGAAACTCTGTGTTTTCAGGTGTTAGCACGAGTCCTCGTGTATTAATGATCTCGGGTTCGATGTACCGCATGGAATTATACATTATTGTTTTCCCACCAAAATTTAGTCCCATCGATCCAGGTGCAGGCGCAAAGTGATTACTTCGTTTCGGAAATTTATCAGTAGGTATTTTTGGTCCATGATCAAAATAGCTACTTCGTAGATGCTCTTTGCGACGATCGTAATGTAAGTGAGCGTTTTTGGATATTCCACGATATGCTGTGGGGGCGAACTCGCAAATAGCGTTGCTCGGTTTCCCGTTCGTGTAACTGCAACTTTCTAAAATAAAGTTTATTCGTATGACGTTAACCGGAAAGATGTTGACCGCACTCGACATTATATTTTTTTTCCCTGCTTCGTACACGCTGGATTCGAATCCCGGCATTGGCCTGATCGTGTCGAGTTCCATGAAATCTACATCTGCGGCATAAAACATTTCGGCCTTCAGGGTATTCGGATTCCAGTGCAGTTCGAATGCATGTCGAGCGGCAGCGATTTATTTATGAAGTATTCTATATTCTTCAGCTCGTACACCCTGGTGGGAATGACGATTTCCTTCTTGCCCCCATAACTGAATAAAGATAACTGGAATGTTTATTTTCCTCGATGTTGGATATGGAGTTGTAAGTATGAAAATCCACTAGCCCCACACACCATTCCCCTTCATTTCCAAGGGAGGGTAAAAGCTGGCCCGCACTCAGAATGATAGATACCGACATACTGATGAGATCGGAATAGCTAACATACCATTTATTATTCCCTGTGAATTATATTAATTTTTTTCTGTTTATCATTGGAAATTTCGATTGCTCAAAATCGCAGACACAAGTATCCACAGTTCCAACAGTTAGGCATCTTTTCCGTTTCGTAATTGTACGTTAGTTTGGTATATTCCAAATACTCGCGTAATTCGGGCGGAGGACGCAAATTCCCAAAACTATCACAATAGTCTGCATATTTACCTTTTTACGTAGGCTACCCAGTGCGTACCAGACCCGGCTGTCGTGTCCAGATTAATTATGTCACATTCGTGTCTCGTGGGTTTACGGGGAAAAGTATCACTCATAAACACTCCACGAAAATGAGGAATTTTCAATTTACACGCAAGCAGTTACACATTCATGCTCGTCAGCGGGCTTCTAGGCAGATTCACTTAGAATTCCTTCTTAGATTATTTCCGATTTTTTCTCCAGCAATTAATTCTCCTTTTCCCCGATACGAGTGACGAATATAGAGACCTTGGCCATTTTTTCCAATGACGATAGCTTCTAATTGTTCGTTATGGCAGTGGGTTTCGTCTATCTGTTTTCGATCGTTCGAAGCCCTTTTCATGGCTCTTACAATATTCGTGACTGGACCAGCGATACCAGCCAGATCACCGATTGCGGTTATCAGTGCAAGCAGGAACACTCCTACATTGTCCTTCCATTGTCTCTTAGTCCTTCGACTCGCCGCGATTGCCTTTTGCTTTAACAAAGACCCATGCCCAGTTTAACCTTGGCTTTCATAATGTTGGATATACCCCAGGCGGTTCCTTTTTCTACGATCCTGGCGGCTGCCGATTTTCTTATTTCGTCGGCCTTCTGTGTAAATATCTTATCTACCAAGTGCCTAGCTTTCAGATCCTTGTACTGGGAATATGCGGTGTCTTGCTGCTTGCACGCTTCGTCCAGGGCGTTTATGCCCGTCTCGTTGCGCGACAACCTTTCAGCTAGCCTTGTTACCAGCCCGCAGAACCCGTATCCTGGAATGTAAAGATTGAACTGGAGATTATTGATTAGTGAATCGACGATCCCACCGCCGGATTTCACTGTATTTTCCTTTCGGCACATTTAATTATACTGAGCGAGCAAAGTACATACATTTTTCTCTTATAGAGTTTTGTTTCAGTTTGATGGAGGTAATCGAGCAAGATATTAGTCTCCCCATGCGTATCACCGGGGAAGATGTCAAAACCGAACACGAATCATGTCATGATGCCCTGTTGCCTAATATCATGCGAGGGCCTGATTTCTGGGCTGTCTGGGTGTAGGAAAACATGCGTCCTACTGAGCCTTCTAGAAGAACCGAATGGCCTTCGGTTCGAGAATGTGTACTTTTAGTGAAAATCGCTCCAGAAACCGAAATAACAACGAATGGCACGAGTACTGCAGGGCGTGGATGGCGTAGGTTATATACTCTACAGAAAAGAAGAGAAGGAGGTGCCGCCGAACGAAGCTCTTCCAAACTCGATATTTGTCTTCGATGACATTTCCTATTTAAGAATACTTTAGCATGGGACGGCACGCGAATGTGGACTGCTTGTACCTCAGTCAAAGTTATTCCCATGTACCCAAACAACTGCGTCGCGACAATGTGAATTTCCTCGTTTTGCTCCGCATAGACGACAATCATGTAAATACAGATATTATGTTTGCAGAATTCAAATATATGTGTTCTTTGTGCTGGTAATATAAGTTCGGTATATTGGTAATTGTAAAGGACTGCTCGCAACATAAAGGCAGGTACAGGCGTTGTTTCGATCAGTTTATCCTACGAAGGCAACCATGAGTCACGGAAGCATTTCCAAATTTGGTGGCATCGATCATCACGACGACCTTGAAGGTTGGCAAAATCGCTTTGCCACTGCTCGCAGAGAAGACTTGTCCCTTATCGGTCGAAAATTGGAAATTGTGAAAAATGAAGCAGTTGAAAATTTGCTGCTGCTCGATAAACATATAGCGACCGTGATGGCACGTATAATCGACCTCATCAATATATCGAACATGCAGAGACGAGAAGAATTGAAGGACCTACAAACTGCAGCGAAAACTGATGTTGCAAGGCATAGCAAGAAGATATTGTGTATGTGTGTCGGACAGCTCGAAAGTATAGAAAAAGCAATTTCAGAAAATCGCGAATGATTTCTTAAAAAATATATATACACATGTAAGAAACACCTTTTCTATTCAGTGAACAATAGATAACCGAACAAAATTGGTGATCGAGCTTAAGCGAGCGATCGAGTCGGTACAGACAAATTACTTACTCGCCAAAAATAACAGAATGGCCGTCGACAATCGAAGGGAAGAGGCTCTCAAACCTATTACCCTCTTGCTAGACGAAATTAGAAAAAAAAACCGAGTTACAGGGACGACGCCCGCGTTGAAATTAATAGTGAAATCAAGGTGGAAGAACCGACCCCGACACATGAACGGAAAAGAAGCCCGGAATTGTCCGAATCGGGAGGCGGCATCACTAGCGACGAAGACGATTTACCCATGATCGATTTACTGCATGCGCGAGATTTGAAACGAAAACGAGAGCATATACCCGATGTAGGCACCTACTATCTCATTACATCGCTTCCTACTCTGACCATACTGCCGACAAGACTTATGTTTTGCAGAGAAGTGATGGAAAATGGTACCTTGGAGATAAGGAAGTATTATTTTTTCCTAAGAATGCACTGCAGATCCGCAAGCGCAAGGTGCAAACCACACAGGAATTGAGCGAACTTTTATTTAGTAGGCGCCCTGGATACTACACCGAATCGGATTTCCGCAAGTACCGCCTTTTGTTAAAGCAAAGTGGCGCATTACGCCGAGAATAACCCTGTATCACATCGATTTAAAGACCCCCAATATAGCCGGAATGTTCCCTAGGGTACATGAAATTGGTGAGTAGTTAAAATTGGATTTTTAAACGCAGCATCGTAACAAGGAGGAAGGGAGGAATCCGCCAAAATCTCCTGCTCTTGCATTTCGCCGCCATTTTTTCCCTTTTTTCCCTCGAAATTTCCCTAATTTCCCTTAAAACATTATTTTTTCAAAATAGTTTCAATGATCCCACAATGTGGCTAAATGGCTTATTTTTGGGCAATGAGGAGCTGAGGAGCTGAGGTGTCTTCTCATAGTCGGCCCCTACCATACTTCATGCTCTTGCATTCACAGGGTGCTGTGGTGACGCTGCGGATAGAGGACATGTTAAACTTCTACCCTTGCATTCCAAACTGGGAGGGTTATCGCAGAGTCTTCCCAAATACAATGAAAACTACAAATAGTTAGTTAAGCCCAATGTGAACTTATAAGCATAGTTGGCCGTAATTCCCGAACCGTTTAAGATGTACTCGTCAAATTCATATCATAGGTGTCGACGCCAACAAGGAAAATTAACAAATAGTCATTTAAGCCCTATGCGAACTTATAAGCATAGTGCTGTAATTCCCAAACCGTTTAAGATGTACTCGTCGAATTCGTAACATAGGCGTCGATGCCAATAAGGAAAATTAACAAATAGTCATTTATGCCCTATGTGAACTTATAAGCATAGTTAGCCGTAGTTTCCGAACCGTTTAAGAGTAGTCGTCAAAATCATAACATAGACATCGATGCCAGATGCACACACCCTAACACAAAGAATGATGACAAACACTGCAGCGAATCGCGTGCGGTATAACATAAAGGGAGCTACTGTACACTTCTACAGCACTAACATAAAGGGCGACACCAAACACTTCAGCGACGCATGCACTCTAGCATAAAGGGTGACACCAAACACTGCGGCGAAGTGCACGAGGCATAAAGCACACCACTGTACACTTCAACGGTGTGTGCATTTTTATATATAAAGGTGATGCCGAACGCTTCAACAACACGTGCTTCCTAACATAATGGGAGACACCGAACACTTCAATGGCACCCTAAAAAAAGGGCGACGCCAAACACTGCAGAATCGCATGCTCCCTAACAAAGATTAACATCGAACACAGCGACGAAGCGAACACGGTATAACATATAGGGCACTACCGTACACTTCAACGATGCACACATTTTAATATAAACGGTTGCGCCGAACACTTCAACGATTCACGCACCCTAACATAAAGGAGGACGCCGACCACTTCAACGCCACCCTTACATAAAGGGCGACGCCAAACACTGCGGCAATGCATGCACCCTAACATAGAGCAATGTCGGTCACTGCGACGAAGCGCGTGCGCCATAACATAATGGGCTCTACCGTACTCTTCAACTATGTGGGCATTTAAATATAAAGGATGGTGCCGAACATTTTAACAATGCATGCACCCTAACATAAAGTGTGACGCCGAGCACTTCAACAACGCGTGCACCAAAACATAAAGGGCGACATCAACTACTTCAATGGCACCCTTTCATAAAGGACAATGCCAAACACTGTGGCATAGCATGCACCTTAACAAAGAGCAACGTCGAACACTGCGACGAAGCGTGCGCAGTATAACATAATGGGCACTACCGTACATTTCAACGACACACTCATTAAATATAAATGGTGGCATCGAACACTTCAACGACGTACTCACCCTAACATTTGCTGCAATGTTTCCTACGCATTGGTGGTGGATTGTGTTCATTGTTCACATGAAGGTCGGAAGTTGGTGATGAATGCGTATCAATACTTTGTATAGCAGACATCTGATCGTCATAATTTTGTAACATTGACAATGCACTGAGTTGCTTAGCATGTATAGAAACAACGTCTTTGCACTTTTTCATATGTATGTTTAACTATCTATGTGAGTGAACATACCTTGGCATATGTGGCATCGATAGCCTGTGTGATATGGATTCAGCTTGCATTTATGCTTTATATGCCTCTTTGCATTGCAGGCATATGCAAATGTACTGTAACAGTAGTCGCACAGATGTCTAGGAGATGTGACTGTACCAGCCATTGTTTTCTTAGTAGGGTACATTGCCTTTAATGATGTTGATGGTTCTGATTTTTCTTTTGCAGATATCTTCCCATCAAAAATGTGCTCTATTCACAGCAAATACTGATTTACCTGTGTAGGAAGAAGAGCTTTGCATGTTGCGCTATGCCATTTTAAGCTATCGAGTCTTCAAAAATATGATTTGCCTTTTTCACTTGATAAGATAATACCGTTCATATTTTTTTGGCAACCAGCCTCGTGTCGACAAGCATGACAGCTTTGAGGAAAAGTCTTCTAACAATAATGACATAAATTACTTTCTCAATTATTTCCCATCGTAGAAAAAATCAGGTCTATTCACTCTTAGAAGTCTGAATAGCCACTGAGTCGGTCATCCTATCCTTTACTAATATATATACATACCGATACAACGGCGGTGATCTTTATGTCGGATTTGTTAGTGTCGAGACGCTTTCGAGACATGTAGTGACGTCACAGTAGTGACGTGATTTTTCCTGCCAATTTTTTCATAGTAGTGTGTGTTGCCTTTTATAATTTATCATTATGTATGGTTCTGCAGACTCTGAGATAACCTATGCATATATGTTTGGGAAGACCCCAAGATAACTCTACAGGCTTGGCCTGCAAGAGTGTTATGTATATTTCATAGGACGGACTTAAATGTTAATGTAATTTGGGAAGACTTTACCCTTCGAGATGACGTAAGTTATGTTTTGAAGTTGTCGAACGTATCTTAAACGATACAGTAAGGAACTTATGCACACCTATGCTTGTAGGGCTTAAATGGCCCTTTATGTTAGGCGGCATGCATCGTTGAAGTGTTCGGCATTGCCCTTTTATATTAAAATGCATGTGTCGTTGAAGTGTACAGCAGCATCCTTTATGTTGTGCCTCGTGCGCTTGGTCACAGTGTTCGGCGTCACCATTTACGTTAGAGGGTGTGTGTAGTTGAAGTGTTTGGTGTCAACCTTTATATTAAAATGCATGTGTCGTTGAAGTGTACGGAAGCGCTCTTTATGTTACACCGCGCGCGCATCGTCGCTGTGTTTGACATTGCTCTTTGATAGGATCCATGCATCGCCGCAGTGTTTGGCATCGTCCTTTATGTTCGGGTGCGCACATCATTGAAGTGCTCGGCATCACCCTTTATGTGAGGGTGCGTGTGCCTGGCATCGATGTCTATGTCATGATTTTGACGACTACATCTGAAAGGGTTCGGGAATTACGGCCAACTATGCTTATAGGTTCGCATAGGGCTTAAATGACTATTTGTTAATTTTCCTTGTCTGCATTGAGGCCAATGTTATGAATTTGACTACATCTTAAATGGTTAGGGAATTACGACCAACTTTGCTTATAATTTCACATAGGGCTTAAATTATTATTTGTTAATTTTCCTTGTTGGCGTCGATACTTATGTTATGAATTTGACAAGTACATCTTAAACGGTTCGGGAATAACGGCCAACTATGCTTGTAAGTACGCATTGGGCTTAACTGACTATTTGTAGTTTACATCGTATTTGGGAAGACTCTGCGATAACCCTCTCAGCTTCGAATGCAAGTGGGTGAAGATTAGCATGTCCTCTATCCGCTGCATCACCACGGCACCCTGTGAATTCAAGAGCATGAAGTATGGTAGGGGCCGACTATGAGAAGACACCTCAGCTCCTCAGCTCCTCATTGCCCAAAAATGAGTCATTTAGCCACATTGTGGGATTATTGATACAATTTTGAAATAATAATATTTTGAAGGAAATTAGGGAAATTTCGAGGGTAAAAAGGGAAATTTTTAGGGAAAAGGGGTTTTTCCGAGGGAAATACGCGCCATTTCGAGGGAAAAAACGACATTTCGAGGGTAAAACTGGAAATAATGGTGGCGGAATGCAAGAGCAGGAGGTCCTGGCGGATTCCTCCCTTCCTCCTTATCACGATCCTGCTATTAAACATACCATTTATAACTACTTTGGTGGTTCGGGTTGGAATAAAAAATTTAAGAGTGGAGAAAAAATCGTCTATCAGTATTGAGATGATCCGAATGAGTTAGTAAATAGGCTGAAACTTCTGATTGGTTCGCAGGCAGCAGGAAACCGCTCGCACACGATCTAAATCATTTCCACCATCGAGTAACTCGCGGAGGTGGACTACACTTCGAAATGAGCAAGTATGCAGTTGCTGATGAGCTGCACATATACGCTAGGATAAATACGTCATGAAAATACACCACGAAAGTGCTGGACTTTTAAATCTGATGTGATCGAAATCCGAGACTTTGATCGTGTGAATAAAGGTCACCGCTACATTTATGACCATGATCGATACTTTTTCCGATTATTCCTGGTCCAAGCCGCATATGTTGAAGAATGTGCGCGATGTCACGAAAGCCATGGAGGATATGTTGCGCGAAGGGCGCATAGCGAAAAATCTCCACATCGACGATAGTAACGATTATTTTAATGCAACTTTTCGTGTACTGATGAAAACGTATGGCATAAAACGTTATTCTACATACTCTGGCCTCAAGGCCAGCATCGTCGAGCATTTTCACAGGCTCTCAAATCTAAACTGTGGAGACATTTCACGGCAAACGGAAACTACAAGTGGTTGGATACACTCCCAAAACTCGTTCACGAGTACCATTGTACCATTCATTCTACCAATTGCATGAATATAATGGCTTTTGATAGGGTTAAGGTTTATCTTACAATATTATAGTCTGACGAACTAGAGCACTTTTTTGACAGATATAAAAGTAGTCTGTTTACAAATCCATTGCAACAGCAGCGTAGTACAGCAGCTTAACTCTTCGCCACAACTTATATTTACACACAAAGAAACACTTGGCTGTCAAACTTGGTTAATAATGTAAATACTGTGAGTATAGGGTGACTAAAGTTTTAGTAAACGTACTTATAATAGAGTCGAAGTTTAAGAATACTCATTCTTGCTGCCATACAAACAAATCAAAATTTATAAAATACCTATCTTATTAAATATTTTTATAAACCTACTGAAATTGTAATCTCAAATAAATTAGTTGGTAGGCCTATTATGCCACTATTTTGTGTACGTATATGCGGATTTCATAAAACATAAAACATTAGGAAAAACTCATTTAACTTTCTTATATATGAAAGTAAAACATTTATTAGGCTTTCAATATACGATATTAGTACCATAATGATGATCTTATGTTACAATTTTTTTTTCAAAGGGACTCACAAATATATTTTTAATAGCCAGGTGTTCACTTAAAAGATTCGTTTTATTGGATGGGTTATACTGTAGGGGAACTGCTTAATTTATTGCATATAGCCAATTTTTTCATTCTTTCTTAGACGGTATTTGCAGTTCTTAGTACGACGCAGTAGCAGTTTGGACGATAATATTATTTTCGGAGTTCGAGCAAAATGACACCTTTACGAAAGAATCTTGTACAGATTTTAAAGATATATTTGCTACATTTTATCTTTATTTCTAAAAACGAACTTTAATAAATGTCACACATAGCTGTTTGTGCTGATAAAAAACGAGTTACTGAAAGATTTATTATAACAGAAAATATGATTATACATCATTTTCTAAACGTAACACGGTTTTCTAGTCTTATATGCACGGAAGAAATGTTTTATCTTGTTATGTATTACTGGTAGGGTATCGCTGAAAAAGTCTTACAACTATTCCTACACAATTTATTTACTCAACATCGTATGCATGTTGAAAACTTACTTCACGTTATTACGTGACCACGACAATGACACAATACACTTTGTTCAAATTTATCGTCTGATGTTTATTCCAAGTACTTCATAGTGCAACACAATTATTTTTCCAGCACCAGTATGAAATAATTAATTTTTTTTAAACACTCCAGCAAAGCCCTTCGCTTATTTCTTACAATAAAAGCAAACACTATCATTTAGTATATGTTACCACTGCTGGCATAGCAGCCATTTCACGTAGCGGAATAAACACGAGTCGGGTATTTGTATTTCATTTGAGACACCCACAGGGTACTATTTATTTCCCTAATAATTGCTACTTTGTAAACCGGAAAATCTTAGGCTGAATTAGTAATTCACCTAGGAACTCATTCCTATCGGCGTATTTCTCGGCGGTAATTTTGCGTCAGTCTCAGAATTGGCAACATGATTTTTCTTCACTCGCTCACGCATTAACTGATGCATACGTTTGTATATGAGACCTTGTTGGTTTGGTTCTTTGCATGTTACTTCACTCTGGATGTCATAAAAATTCACTCGTCCGCATAATAGATTATAGTTCTAATTTAGCCGTTTGAACTCATAATGCACAACATCAAATAACACATCACGTTTTACACCATATTAAGGGGATAATTTATTCTTATAAGTGAGCAGGATATGAAATCCAGTGACCAACAACAACGTAGTTATTATTTCACACACAGATAAATGTATCGCAAAGAACACCACCTAGGTTGATACCATCAGAATAATTATAATTAAGAGCAGTATAAACGTTCTTAAAAATTAGATATGTGCTTTTTAAAACCCAACAAACTGTTGAAATTCAATATTGAATCAAAATATTTAAATTACTTTAAATCAGCGAATTTGACTTCTGATCTTTTCAAAATGCTGCACTTGAATTAGTAAAATTTTAATGACAATTTTAGTTGCTGGTATTTACTGATTTAACAGTGATTTCTACTGATTCCTCCTGAATTTCACTGGCATGATAGCAAAACCTCAGCATATTCCACTGATTTTCCAGTAAGCAACAGCTTATTGAAGAAAAATTATATAAAATAATTATATTGGATGAAATCACTGATTCGGATTTAGAGTGCAGCAATAAATGGCTGTAAACAAACAGTTTATGCAGTGGGTACACGATTCTAAACGAGACCATTAAGAAAATTTCTTTTTTATAATCTTGATAGATCATGAATGTTAAAATACATAACTGGAACTTATTTCAAGAACAACCAGGAGGAATACACATATCTGCCCCTAAATTGGTACACAAAAAGAAGCCCAACAAATGCAAAAGACATGGGCCAGAAATCAGGCCAGTAAAAGCTTGCCTAGCTAACTTTTGCAGCCAATGCTGGACCGATGTGTGATGCCGGAAATGGGCCAATATAAATATGGAACGTCGACCTACTGTTTACAGACAGTGCCAAAAATACACCATATTGTGGCCGGCAAGATACAAAATAGATACTTATCCAACAAACACGAAGAGCGTGAGCTGGATCCGGTCCGGTAACACCTAGCCGACTTATCAGTCAGCTGATGCTGGCCCGATGTCTTATGCCAAAATTGGGCCGATATAAATATGGAACGTAAGTTAACCGTTAGTATCAAAATTACACCAGATTGTGGTTGGCGAGATACAAAATGCTGTATAGTGTGTTTATTGTTTAACCCTGAATGTAAGGTCGAAGTTTTATTTGTCATACATGTGATATTCACCTCTATCTTCATGTATATTTTAATGCAACTGGTATATAGTGTAGAATGGAGGAGCATCAAACTGCCAAACTTTGGGTTCGTAGACATGTGCCTTAGACGACTGAACCATCTTTTTTTTAAAGTTGACTTTATTGACATATTGACCGATACATTTGCCGCTGGACACAGTGTGTGTGACATTGCATATAGTGTGGGTAGTTGACGTTTGACGAGCTCAAGTTAGACCGACCTGATAATAAATTCACTGTTCACATGTGCGCTACATGCGAATAGAAAATCTTCCGCGGAGGAACTGGAGCGCGAACTCCCGACCCTCTAACTACAAGTCGAGCACTCTGCTCCTGAGCTGTGAGGACAGAGCAGCTATCGAGATATGTGATGATGGGACTGCAGGAGCTAATTAAAACTCTGACCAGACCTTTATGTTCACTTCACCATTCACCCCAGTTTCTTAGCATTGGAAGTAGAATTGTATACCCGCAAATGTTTTAATGATATTAATGCATATTCCCGATGCTAACAAATAATTAATCAGGCAAGAAGACATCAGAAAAATATCTTTCTAGAGAAAAAGCTCCTTATGATTACAAACATACTAGGCCAGACTGAATTAGATATTTGCTATCTTAAAGGCTAGGCAAATATGGTGTGTTGGGATCGGCCCTGAATCTTTTTTAAGATAATGGCGATCGACTGACTGTGAGATATCAGGCCGACATAATTTCTGTGATATCCATCTAGTATCATAATAAATACATTGGCCCATTGTCTTTATCATAAATGCTAACAATCTATTAAAAAAAGACGTCATACCATTAGGAGATAGTTCTCTTTGAGTCTACTTCGGACACTAGCCGAACGTACTGGTGTCGGGATGGCAAGTTGCCGACAGTTTGCCGACAAGTTGTGTTTGCTAGGAGGCGATTGCACGTGGGACTGATTAAAATATCAAGTCCGTGGGACATAGAGAACGTTAAACGCAACGCATAAAGCATACAATTTAATATGGAGTGTACCCACTGCAAACGTTCACACATGAAGGAATTTTAGAATAAACCTGTCGTACAAAAGCTGAATGTCTACGGTATCTCACGCGCACTGTACTTCTTGGCGCAGTTGGCCGATGGTCGTTGCTGGGGCTCCGCTAGATGTCAGGTGTTGTAGTCCCATAATTTCCCACACATGCTCTATGCGACTAAGGTCAGAATATGTTGCAGGCCAGGGTAGCATGCGTACACCGTGTAGAGCACGCTGTGTTGCCCTAGTGAGATAGGAACGCGCGTTATCTTTCTGTAATATTGGTTTCTGCAGTGTGTCTAAATGAGCAGAGTACAGGATTGACAATGATTGAAAACGTACCGGATGTACGAGACACTCGTCATGCTTTCGTGAATCGGGATCGGGATGTGTAACTTGTGCTCCTCATACCATAATCTCATTTATGGGTCCCGTATGGCAAGTGCGAATACATGATGGATTGATCCTCTCACCCGCAGGTCTACGGACGCAAATACGGCCATCACTACCTGGATGGCAGAAACGACTCTACACACTGAACACCACTACTCTCCATTCGCCTCTTTAACACACACTCTACCGACACACTGGATACATTCATAATGATGAGCAAGTGCCAGGAGTAAACATTATCCGAGGATATAAACCTGCCTCCAACAACAGATTGTTTATTGTTCGTGATGAGACAGTGACGGTCACAGTGGCATTAATTGTAGATGCGGTAGCTTCTATTTCAGTCAGGGTGGTCCAAACTATCCTTCTGTCCAGGCACTCATCAGTGTAGTGAAGTGGCACTGGATGAGAGAGCGTTCCCACATTCGTGGGAACGCTCTCTCATCCATCTTCTCCACCACCGATGGACCACTGACTCGTCACGCCTCAAAAGAGTGGCGAATCTTCAGAACATCCAGCCACCCTCTCGGGATACACTCTACGGCCACGCTCAAACTCACTCAACTGTTCAATTAGTGCTCGCCATCGTTTTCCAACAACTGCAGACACACTATGTGATAACATACGCAATGGAATTGCACAGCCAACTGCACTCGTCGTGTTATCAGACGACATGCGATAAGATGCTTGGTGTAATGGCAGTAGACCGGTGGAGGCGATTGGTGCCCTTCCATTTGTGAGCAGAGTGCCCTCTACACAAGGACACTTCGTATTATAAAACCCTCTTGAATTGTGCAATGTTTACTTGGTGTTACTCATTTAATTACCACATTTGCATTTAGCCGATCCCTATCATTATAGGACACTTTACAAGCTCTCAGATAAATTCAATTAAATATGCTTGTAGCCAACTGACAGCAAGATCATGAATTGTTTGACAGGGATTTGGAACAAATAAATGATCTTCCTGATCTAAACTAAACATTTTGAAGTTTTATTAGTAAGATATTTTTGAAAGAGTGTGAGAAATCTGGTCCATTTCTTATTAAACTTGTTCATATTATATTAAAAGGAAAGTCCCAATATTGTAAAAATCCCATATATTCACAAATGTATTTAAATCCTTCAGAATAGAATTACATTTCTTGCAAGGGATTATAAACTTTAAAGAAAAGTACTTAATATCAGTCGAAACATGAAAAACTTATATACTACACAAAATATTACACAAACTTACATAGTAGCAATAAGGTTCGGTTAAGCTAACAAATAATAGTAATATTGAAGCTAAAGGTTACCAAAAATCACTCTAGTGATTCTTCTATACGTCGTGCTACCACTACGCGGACAACGTATGATTAACGTAATGCCAATAATTATAAATCCAACGATCGGTGTCTCCTCCTTCGAGAATCAGGTTTTGTGACCTGTTCGATATTCAATAAACAAAATTAATGAGATCTCTTAACTGCCCTTGCAGAATTTTCTTGTGGTTATTTTACATTTTGCTTAATCCTTCGTCGTATTTTCGTCAAATGCGCTTGTTTCTCATTATTATGACATCTTAACAATTAGAAACTAAATCCTTAAAACTCCTTTGACATTCTTATTTCGGGTACGGCATTTACCACTTTTCAAAATATTAACTTCAACCCTGCATATTTCACACATCTCTTGAACGCAGGGGCCGCGGTGGCTGAGCGGTTAGCCTGCTCACCTCCCACCAAGTCGAACCGGGTTCAATCCCCATCCAGGCCAATTCCGGATTTTCGCATGTGGGAATCGTGCCGAACGATGCATCTGGTCGGCGGGTTTTCACGGGGATCTCTCGTTTACCCCACCTTTTCATTCCGGCGCTGCTCCATACTAACTTCAATAACCCTCATCGGCTCTCAAGACCTCACTGTTAAGAGCCGCCTAAATATCTTCGCTCACTCACTCTTATACGCAGAAACGCAGTATGCGTAATTCACTGCATGAAATGAAGCAAATTTGTAATTTCTCATATATATATATATATATATATATATATAGTAGTTTTTCGTTTCGCACACATACTCTATGAAATTAATGAGGGATTAAATTATGAAAGTATCAGTAATCTTCTGCACATTGAATATTATTATGAAATATATCTCTGTCTTTCCTAAGGAAGAAACAACTTTTAATTTTTTAAATTAAATATAAGGTGACAGTAAAAAATACCAATATATTTATATGAGCTACTTATACATTATGTATAATTATATTTAAATCGTGTTTCTAACAATGACAATGCCACCGTTCTACTCGACCACTCACGAAGCCTCACGCAAACCACTTGACAACACCTCATGTTTACCATAGATGGTGCACGAACCATATGAGACAAACAGTTTTTTTCTCTTACAGTTTTCCTTTAACGTAAGGCATGCAGGTCGATGTATAGATGTATAAGCGATCAAGATAAACCACTCTTTCACAATAAACAGAAGTTAAGACAAGGACAGTATTGCAACATGAATAAACCAAAACCAGACCCTTATCAAGCACTAAATACAGCTGACTTGTTACACTCAGAGCAAATACACAACCAATATTTGTCATTAAGGTGCAGGAAAGACCATTATTTGACATAAACTAATTTTTTAATGTAGGCTTATTTTACGTAACACAACGTATGAAGCAGCCATCTCTGTGAGTCATTATAGCTTCCTATGATTTCCGAAATTAAATACCCATCCTTTTGAAACTTAGTGTGTATAATTAAGAAAACACTACGAACATTAAATTAATATAATTTTCTCATTATAGATTTAATCACAATAGATGAAATATTTGAATGTTTGTGCACAACACAATAGCTTCTAGTATTAAAATGCAATGTACGGAGTTTAATTTACTCTCTGAAATTTCATATTATAACTCAGGGGAGCTGCACATTTCTCAGAATACTATCTCTACTAACTGGCGCATTATGTAAAGGTTCTCGTTTACTACGGTACTCCTAGCTAATTATGAAAAATATCCATTATGTAGATATTTGTCACACGACAATTACCAGCGAGCTAAACACGGCTCAAGTTTTCTGCTTTGTAAAACACAGAGCGGTCGTATTTTTATCCGAGATAATAGCGAATATGTTTACAAATATAAAAACCCAACTACCCCGCGAACAATGAACAGCATACAATACGTGCTTCTCGTCCCATCAGAGATTGCTGAAAAACTCAGTTTATGACTAAAAACTCACAGCAAGTAACGAGTGGGTATTTCATTAGTATATATTATTCAAACATTTCAGTGCATAATAATTCTACAATTTTGCATTCCGCAATAATTGGTTTTGAAGCCATCCATATTTAATTAATATTAAATATTATATATTTTCAACATACATTTTATCGAATAAAAAATCAGCTGCAAAATTTAATGCATTTAAAATTCCGGATATGCGGAACTACTTACTTAATTACTTTGCTCACAGTCAAAGAGTTTATAATGCATTCGTTCAACATTTTTACTGCAGCAATTGCTAATCTACGGTAAATTATATTTTATAATGCTCAGTGTCTATTCTGGCATCGGGTGGAAAGTAATCGTGGGAGAATTTAAACACAGCTAATAGTAAAATAAAATTATAACCACCAGTTACGACTCAGAGTAGATAATGATTACTTCAGATTTGTGAATGGAATGTGAGTGGATGGATTTTGTATGAATGCGAAAGAGATAGAGTATGTTATAACAAAAATTATTAAAACGTTTTAATGGAAGCAACTTGAAACAAAAAGAAATCACAATATTAAAATACAATTTTAGAACTATATTTTAATTACTTTTTATTCCATTGTAAAAATACTAGAATAATTTGGCCCCCTATAAGATTGAGATCAACTTAATTTGTGCATTAATATGATGGTTGTAACTATGTACATAGGAAGTTGATAAAAACCGATTGACGCTATTCCCCACCTGTGTAATATAGGTGGTTTATAGAGTCGTAGTTAATTCCTCCAGGCATAGACTTTAAGGTGCCTAGAAGGTTGAGGGTTTTTCAATAAGGTAGTCTTTTGACGTTTCACTTAACTGGGTGATTATATTGTCTCGAGTTTGACCAAAAACAACATACAGCCACACTTCCGAGGTGTGGTACTCTAATTTGGCTATTCGTATTAACTAGGGCGACTTCGTGGAGGAGGGGGGATTCTCTGGGCGGCGACTTGATACTTAACTACTCTGCTGTTGGTGCTGGTATGATGTCAGCTGGGGATGAGCTCTGGCGATGTGGGCGGCCTTGGAAAGGGCCCGCATTTGGTGTCGTCTCACTGGACTGCTGTTCTGGGCTCATTCCCACACCCTCTCGCGATTCCTTGACGCAACTCTTCCCTCGGCACGGTGATAATGAACTGGGCCTCTCTTCTTAAATAAATTCGCCTATATGCCCTCCAGCCTCCCTCCCTAAGTCTCTGCACGTGTCTCGCTTATTGAGGAAAGGGGGGAGGTGGTTGCCTTCAGTACAAAGCCATTCAGCCATGTGCCATGGTTCGTGAAGGTTCGGAGGTGGGAGAAGTGGTGATCTGCTTATTTTTCTGCGGTTTGGCTACAGGGGTGGTAGAGGTGAGGAGTATTCGTGGCCCACCACTTTCAATTGGTCAGCCATTTTCTCAGACGTGAAGCTAGAGGTGCTCTTGCTTGGCTCTGCGATTTCTCCCGCTTTCCTACGTATGTACATAGCACTTACCGGGTGCTCCGGCGATCTGCCAGCTCTTACTCAGCACAACCTTGACATGTGTAACTGCGATCCGTTCTGGCTGTCTACGTGCCTCGTGACACGTGTCAACTGGTAGGTGCTCGCGAAGGGGGTCAGCAAGGCTTCTACTCAAAAGGCATTACACGACATTCCCCCCCCCCTGGCTCTTCGAAGCTGAGCCTCCTTGGTCCAAATTTAGGGTTCTGTTGCATCTCTGTCGGTAGTGCTCATTCTGTGCCTGACGGTCCATGTGTTCTGGGTTCTGTCGTCTAGCTGCGAGGCAGCTGTTGCTCTAATTTCTCTGTTACTCTTCCCCTCCTGATAAGGTCGCGCGCCCGGCAGTAGTTCCTTTCTAGCTAGCCTCCTGGCTGCAAGAAGGGTCTACCAAACACTCTGGCTCTGCTTACATATTTTGCTGAAGTCGATTAATTAACAATTTATATCTTATGTACCAAATACATCGCAGGCCGACCTACTTTTTGAACTATCTAAACAAACAAACCTAGTACCACACACCTCGGACTCTGTACAGTACTTACCAACTTTCTTACTGGGTTACAAACATTGTTACAATTTTTACATATTTATACAACACTCCCTAACTTGGTCTCTCCACATTGTTTAAGTGTTACGTCGGCGCATAGGCCGTACAAATATAAAACCCTCTTATCTGCTAGGCTGGAACCTCTGTCATCGTTAATGCCTGGGCCATTGCAGTTTTTACAAACGTTTTTCCGGCAGGCAGAAGCAACACACACTTAATATATAACTAACTTACACATGGTATTGTGTTACTGTTACCACAGCTTCACAGGCCGTGGAAAAATAAAAAAACACTCTTATCTAACTATTTCTGGCACCTCTCTCTTATACAGGCGGTGTTGGAAAAACAAAAGTATTGTATACACTGGAAATATACACCATATTCTTACCTTAAGATAGTACACTCAGATACAGGCATCTGGCATTTATTTTCGCCTGGGATGTCTTGCCCTTATTTCTCACCACACAGATGTTCCGGCTTCTCACACATTGTAAGGTTACACAGATAAACAATTAAAACAATTAGTCGTACTTCAGTTCCATGGTTAGGTAGTGCCCACTGCCCTACCTTTCTCTCACAGCAGGTGACATGAGAAAAACAGGCTTCCCTCATGTCACACAGAGTCTGTTATTGTTGTAGTCGGCTCGGTTCACGAATTCTGTACTTGCGATGTTCCCTGTAGAAACCGGGTTCCTCTCAGCCTCTGCAGATGCGCCAAGGTTGCACATGCCTCGCTTCGATCCCCGTCGGACTAGGGGGCGTGTTTCCCCGCACTGGATCCCTGACAGCGTGCGGGGAAGAAGTCTGCGTTGCCATCCTCTCGCCAGGCAGCCTTGAAGCTGCCGCCCCAGAACTCATCTCTGGCTCGGCTGCTGGCATCCTGTACTTCCTCGCCTGTAGGATTTGGTCTCTGGTTCGTTGCTCTGCTGGTGCAGACTCGTCTTGGGGTCGCGCCATTTTCTCTGTTAGTTGCGCCATACTCGCTGTTATTTCACTCGCGCTCCCTTTCTCTTCCTCGTTTATTTTCGGCCTTCATCCGTCTCTTCGCCCTCCCTTTCTACGGCTGTATTCCCACTTTCTCCCGCTCGCCTGATCGATTTCGCTCGCCCGTCCTTTTTCGCCAACATCTCCTTCGCTCGTACATTCTCCTTCCCTCGCCTGTTCGCTTTCGCTCACTCGTTCTTCGCGCGTATATTATCCCTCACTCACCTGTCGGCTTTCTCTTGTTGCGTCTGGCGCCTGCGTATTTTCCGACCGATAAGTGGCTGTGGCTTCTAGCTCTTTTATCGGCAGGTGCTGTGGCATGTGCGCCCTTGAGACACTGAGATAGCACGGAGGGGCAATGGCCGGCTTATCGCTTTGACCCCCTATCCCCGCATCCTGGCTCACCATTCGGTGACCTAGTGACCCACTACAGGATTCCTCTGGGCTGTCATTTGTAATTCCTGTGGGACTATCGGGGTAGGGTTCGGGTATAGGGCGTGTCTGGTTCCGTGTCACCTTATGCATATTTCCCGTCTCGTCCTTGGCCCAATATACATTTCCCTGCCTTCCGACTACTATATACGGCCCTCGCCATTTAGGCGCAAATCCCGCACAGAATTTCTCACTAGCTCTTCTTAAAGGATGGTTGCATATCAATACATGAACTACCGTCGAGCAAGTGGTGTCCGGCTGTCGCTTGTTTGGGGTATTCCTCCGGATATACCGTTTTTGGTTTCTCTGAGCTGCTCCTATTCTCCATATAGCCTCTCTTCGTATTTCCTCGAGGGTGGGAAGTTCTGTAGGTTCTGTTTCCCACTGCCATTCTCCAGGTCTGCAGAGATTGTATCCCAGTATTAGGTGGCTGGGAGAAGTTCCAATGGCGTCATTGTGCCGACGCCGCAGTGTATAAAGGATCTGAGGTAGCTGTATGTCCCATTGAGTATGATACATGCCCATTCTTATTCGCAAACTCTTCTTTAATTCTTGATTCCGGCATTCGGTAGGGTTGGCCTGTGGGTGGTAAGCTGGAGTCGTCCAGTTTTCCGCCCCCCATGTCTCACAGGCTTTTGTCCATTTTACCCCCATAAACTGGGTTCCATTGTCAATTAACACACATTTCGGGTACCCCCATCGTGGAAATACCTCGCTCCATTTGCCGGATGATTGTGTTGGCCTCCTGGTTGGGTAACGGGAACACCTCTGTCCACCTTTAGAAAAGATCGGTCACGACTAGGACATATCTCTTTCCTCGGTGTGTGCCGGGGGGAANCTCACAGGCTTTTGTCCATTTTACCCCCATAAACTGGGTTCCATTGTCAATTAACACACATTTCGGGTACCCCCATCGTGGAAATACCTCGCTCCATTTGCCGGATGATTGTGTTGGCCTCCTGGTTGGGTAACGGGAACACCTCTGTCCACCTGGAGAAAAGATCGGTCACGACTAGGACATATCTCTTTCCTCGGTGTGTGCCGGGGGGAAGGGGCCCATTATATCGATGGCGATGTGTGTCCATGGCGTTTTCGGCCGACGGGGTGTGTATTGTATCTTTGGTGTAGGGTAGGCCTTGTTTTCCTAACAATTCTGACACCTGGCAATGTATGCTCTCAATTCTCGACTAATTCCTTGTGGTGTATATCTGTTGGTCAGGGCCCTTAAGGTCTCGTGAAAACCCTGATGTCCTTAGTGGGGGTGGTCATGGTGGTGTTCACAGATACTGTCTCGTAGCTCGTGGGGGACCCAGATTTTCCATTGATCTGTTTGTGGGTTGCGGTCTCGCCCAGATTATGCCATCTCTTCCCTCGTACAGTTCTGGATACCTTCTCATTAACTCCTGTAATTTGGGGGTCGGCCTGCTGTAGTTCCACGTCATCCGGCCGTGGGAGTTTTGGGGAAGAGGGGGCAGCATTCGCTCCCAGTCGTCGGTTTCTGTCTCTTTGTTCGGAATCTGTGGTCGACGGGATAAGACATTGGGCAGCTCGTTGTTCGAGCCCGGACAATGCTCGATGGTGAATGAGAATTCCATTAACAATAAGGCCCACCTACCCAATTTAGCTTTCTCGCCACTCTTGGTTTTCAGCCATGTAAGGAACTTATTATCCATCCTGAGAATGAATGATTAGCCTCAATGTAATAGCGGTATTTGCGGACTACCCAAATAACCGCCAAGCACTCCTGCTCATTGCTGTGGTAGCAGCGTTGTGTCTAGTTTAGCATGGTACTAGTATATGCGATAATTCGTCGCTGGTTCTGTGACTGCTCCTGGTATAGGACAGCGCCCATTCCGGCTCCACTTGCGTCGGTCTGTAAAATTAGGGGTAATTCTGGCATAGGCCGGTATAGCATGGTTATGTCGCCATATCGTGCCTTTAATATTCGGAATGCTTCTTCGTGTCTGTCTGTCCACTTCCAGCAAGTTGTTTTGAGTAGGAGTTCATTGAGGGGAGCCATAATAGGGGTGACATCTGCTATAAACTCTCTGGGCCAATTACATACCCCCAGAAAACGTTTCAACTGTCTCCTGTTAGTTGATACTCTAGCCTCCTCAATCTCTCTCACTTTCTCGGGCTTTGGATAATTCCTGTCTGGGGTAATTATGTGCCCTAAGTATTCTACTCGGGTCTTCCCGAAGTGACACTTCTCCAGTCTGCACGTGATTCCATGGAGTTCAAAGCGCTCCAGGACTTTTTGCAAGTGCACCTGATGTTCTTCTCATGTGCGCTAATATACAATGACATCGTCCAGGTATGCTAGGCAAAATTGGCTGCTATAGACAGTCAAAACTACTTTTGACATCAGTCTTTGGAAAGTAGTGGGTGCATTATTCAACCCGAAGGGCATTACACGAAAGCAGGGTTTCACCTTCTGGGGTTGTAAACGCCGTATATTTCCTGGATCCTGCTTTTACTTAGCACAACCTTGACATGTGTAACTGCGATCCGTTTTGGCTGTCCACGTACCTCGTGACACGTGTCAACTGGTAGGCGCTCGCGAAGGGGGTCAGCGAGGCCTCTACTCAAAAGGCGTTACACGACGCGATATTACTAATGATTCCAGCGTATATGGGAATAGTGCCATTTATTATGAATGGAAAAGTTGCGTNCCTCGTGACACGTGTCAACTGGTAGGCGCTCGCGAAGGGGGTCAGCGAGGCTTCTACTCAAAAGGCGTTACACGACGCGATATTACTAATGATTCCAGCGTATATGGGAATAGTGCCATTTATTATGAATGGAAAAGTTGCTTTTATAAGACTTGAATAAAAAATCGTCTAACCGGTCGGTCTCTTTGCGGAGCAAACATTCCATTTTAATTCTGCACTTTATACGCAAGATATTATTTCCTGACTTAGACTTTCTAATATTGGTTTAAGTTTTTAATGTCGTTAGTATTATGATTGTAAAATATTGACAACTTACAACATAGTATAATCCATTCATGGTTTTCTTCCAACTTCTCTAAAGCCCTGCTAATATTATTCTTTCAATATATTTCTCCGCCTCATCCAAACAAAACTTTACTAAGTGTATAAAATTACACCAAAGGGACAAGTCACCGCAGTCATAAGCACACAGTTTAATAATGTTTTTCATGAAAATTTTTTATTACTAGGTATTCCCAGCACACCTATTTTCCCTGTCGTACAATTCATTTAAGTTAGAAACGAGATATTATTTTTTACTGATAAAAGATCAATATAATTTAGATATGAACAAAAGTTACATATTTGTTCGTTAAAAGAAATATAAAACGGTTGTGATGCGTGGCATATTCAAAAAACAACAAACACGTCATATATATCAAACAGTTGATTCAAAAAGTGTGAAGATACTGCGAATGGTCTATAAAACAAAAGTTCGTAAAATTAACAAAGGTTAAATCAATTAATCTTAAATCAGAGTGACGGGGTGTAAATTGTAAGAAGTTTGTTTTAATAATCTTACATGTTGATATATTGGTTATTATTCGATTGGAAGCAAGCAGGCAAGTACACGTATCTAAACGCTCTCATAAGTGCGGAAACGTGAATATGGCCAGTTTTTCTTGTTATTCCTTTAAAATAAGTGTTATCTTAAGGAAAGAGGCCACTAAGGTATGTTTATATGTTGTAGAAAACAATAACGGAGTCCTAGTAAAACGACAAATTTGGCCATTCTTCATATAAAAAACTACTGCGTGTGGTCTGTGAATTATTGCACGTGTTTGCTAACATAAGTTTTAAAAATGGCAAATTTACAGGAATGATTATCATCTATTCTAGTTATCACGTCTGATGCCTTAAATAAACAAAATAGAGGTATTGTGCACTAAGAAATTTGTACCTTCTTTTATTGGGAGTGTTGAGTGAAGAATAACTCATATTTTCATAACAGTGAGTGCAACACATATATTTTAATAGAAGTTTAACTTTCTCTTCTGTATGCACAATTACACTTTCTCAAATTAACTTGATTCTTATATGACAGGTATTTGGGAAAGTGTACCAAGTAATATTAGATGATATTTTAAAAATGCTATATCATCCTGAGAACACTCACCAGGCGTGAAGGGCTCTAAACAAGGAAAATACACCAAAAATTATACAATCAATATTAATATAAATACACAGTGATGTTGTTTTGTGTTGAATACTCAAAATCATAATATTTACTCATGTTGTAGAAGGTATAATTATAGAAAAGCAAATATTTTCGGAAGACTGATATCAAGAAACTGTCTTGCCACGTGTATGTTATAGAGGTATGAAAACCAAATCTATAAATATTTTACCACCATTTATCGACTTAATTTCACAACCTTAATTTTTAGAGTGAATCATTTTACCATGTGAAAAAATATCCATAATTTCGTCGAGAAGGTAAATTCAGAAAACTCTAAAATTCATTTGAAAATAGTCTCCCCGTGCCTTGCTGACCAGGCCGTACAACTGCGCATACCAAAATGTAAAATGTATTCTTACCTCCTATTGTTTTCACCGCAATGGATACTCCACTCCAGAAATACCGGTTTTCTAAGCCATGTTCAAAATTCGGAGATAATTTTCAAGACAAACAAAAATATTTTCCAGCATTGATAATCTATTCATGTAAATTACTGACGCTAATCCCCACCTGTGGTATACAGAGTGGTTCGCAGAGTCCTTAGTTAATGTTAGATGGCACATACTATAAGGTGCCTTGAAGGTTGAGGGAATTAAACAATGACTTCTTCACGACTTGGTTTTGAACTGGTTTATTTAACGGGAATTCCTTCATACATTCCCGGAACTTTTCCGGGAGTTTATACATACTTTCCCAGCACCTTGTGCCGGGAATTTACTCAACGTTTTGACCCTGCGAGCTCTTGGCCTGAAGGGCTGATAACATTGTTCTGGCTACATTTCCAACACTGTGGGGGCATTAGGTGACGGGACACGTCCCTGAGTGACGACGTTGTTAATTATCTGTACTTGTTGCGGGGTAGTTTTTCCAGCAGTAGATGAGATCTGGTGAGTTTGATGGCCATGTTACCGGCCCTGTTCCGGTGGCGGTAACTTGTGTTCTGGTGAGTTGGGTGGCCATGTTACCGACCCTCGGACTGGTTCTTGTTGCTGTGCTGCACTCAGCTGGCTTCCTCTCGACATGGCACTCCTCGTTGGGGCTCACCACTCGACTCCGCCTTCTCGTTGCGTTATTGTAACTGACTGACTGGTGACTGACTGACTTGACTGACTGACTCGCATCGCAGTGTGGTGAAACTACTAGTCCAATGTAACTCTGGTAACTGTGTAACTGATTCTGCCAGGGCCCGAACCATGGGTGTCGTGTCCCGATATGGCTGATCCCTTAATAATGTGATTCTCGCCCGGCTGACTTCCATGATTCGGCTCCCAATCCTGACTACATGCATGTCCTCTTGTTGTGGTACCGAATGCCGCGCCACCTGCCGCTCGTCGGCTTTCCGGCGACGGGGTTTCACTGACTGACTGATGCGACTGACTCACTTGGCCGGGGTCCGATCTCTCCTGCCTTGGTTTCTCTCGGTACGCACTCCTAACTGACTGGTTGACTTCACTGACACAACTGATTCTCCCGGCACGGAGAATCGCAGCCTCCGACTGCCGGCTCAATATGACTGACCGACTGACCCGATATCACTGACTTCCTTCAACTGAACTGCTTCCCCACCCTCCCCGCAAAGAGGCTTATATTGTCTCTTGGGGCAGCGACATTCTCCACTTACTATATGTGCTACGTGTCATTACATTATTCCTCAATATTATATTTTTCAGTAATTTACCGTTTTNACCCGATATCACTGACTTCCTTCAACTGAACTGCTTCCCCACCCTCCCCGCAAAGAGGCTTATATTGTCTCTTGGCTCCCTATGATGAGGGAGGGGGATTGTGGCAGCGATATTCTCCACTTACTATATGTGCTACGTGTCATTACATTATTCCTCAATATTATATTTTTCAGTAATTTACCGTTTTNATTCTCCACTTACTATATGTGCTACGTGTCATTACATTATTCCTCAATATTATATTTTTCAGTAATTTACCGTTTTTTGTGTCTGACATTATTTGTTGACACTCAAGATCTTTAGACTGCTGCTCCTTTAAATCTAGGAATACCTTAGGGAATGTTTTGTAGAACATTTACCATATCCACACTCGTTTTCTTAACTCCTTTTTTCTCTCAAAGACTCACAACTTCAGTTACCACGTTAACTTGTTCTGAGTCTATTACTGCCTCAAATTCATCTTCACAAATCATACCCCACAAGGCATCTGATACAATATTCTGAATACCTTGCACATAATGAATGTTATACTGGAAGCGAAATAACCAGACAAGCCGACGGGCGTAACGCCCTGCTGTTTTTTTTAAACAGGCAACAACAAGCTTAGAGCTAGATTATCCATGTATAATTCAAAAGGAGTATACTCCAAAGAATACGCGAAACTCTCCACACCCCAAATACACGATAAACTTTCCTTTTCAAAAACTATAAATTTCCTCTCAGCTTATGTCAACAATTTTACTAGCAAATGCTATAGGTACAAACGAACCATTTGTTTTTCAGTCATTACAGATCTAATGGCGACAGAAGAATCATCAGAATGGAAATAACATTTTTTCTCAAAATTTGTAAATGCAAAATCCGACAATTATATAATTTCTCTTTCAACAATGAAAAAATATGTTGTTGTGTAAGCCCCTACACAAATTGTATATTTTTACTCTTAAGGAGATACAAAGGTTCATCACTATTTGAAAAATCCTTAATAAATTTAGCATAAAATGAAACGATACCTAAAAATCTTACACTTTTCATATTTTCAGGCAAAGGTAAAGTTCACTACTGCCTTCGTTTTCTCAGGATTAGTTCTCAAGTTTCTCTCTGAAATAATAAAATTAAGTACCTAACATGTCTTTCGGCCCAACTAATTTTGTCCGGATTTAATCGTCATCCCAGCCTCATGGAAAGCTTGTAGAACCTGCTTAATGTGTTCCTGGCATTCGCCAATGAAATAATGTAAATACATATGTCATCAATATATGTGAACACAAAATCATACATATGTATCCCTAACATGTAAAACAAATGCCGACTCATGGCTTAAGGTCCGCAATTTGTTCCCATAAGGAGTCTCGATCCACTAATATAATCCCCATGGGGTGCGAAAAGCTAGAGACTCACTTCAATAAGGGTGCAATTCACATTGAAGGAATGCAGAATACAAATGCAAAATGGTAAAAAAAAAAAAAAAATCTCTCATGACTAAGATGTTGAAAGACCGCCTCAATTACAGGAACAGGATAAAGATCTAAATACATTTTGTTATTTACTTTCCTGTAATCACAAATTAAAACACATGTTTGATTATTTATATTATCTCTTTTTTATTGCATTTGTGGTCCTTATCCATACATTATGTTCTAAGTTTATTGTTTGGTTACTCTTTGCGTAGTCATTGTAGGCAATATATATCCANTCCTTATCCATACATTATGTTCTAAGTTTATTGTTTGGTTACTCTTTGCGTAGTCATTGTAGGCAATATATATCCATTCAAAATCTGAATTCAGTAGCACAGTTACAGTAAAAATCTGTGGGAANTACTCTTTGCGTAGTCATTGTAGGCAATATATATCCATTCAAAATCTGAATTCAGTAGCACAGTTACAGTAAAAATCTGTGGGCACAGTTGTAAAAATGGACGGTGTTGTTCATTACCCTGTGGAATTCATCAACAGCATTTACTGTCCTGGTCTATAGCCACACAAGTTTCGCTTCAAGTTTGGAGCTTCATTATTGTTACCGTCGAAACTCTGCATAGCACCAAGCTTCTAGTGAAGAATTGTCATAAATTTGTAATCGAGGCTACAGTCTTCACTGGATATGCACGAGATGCAGAAATATAAGATTTAATAACGCACATACCACTTATTCTATCTGAGTTCCCTTTCGAATTTAAGAGACTGCAATCCCCCTCGATGACTTTTTCTCTGTGACTCTTTGTGAGGTCCTGGAACAGTCTCTTAAAGTGAAAGAAAGACTTGAAAGAAGACTGCTTCTTGCATGGTCATTTCTACATTGCCTTCTCCAGAGAAAGCTGACGTAGCAACTTGATAATTTAACACCTAAGGAAAAACCACTTATGTGGTGTCCAATAACATTCTTCGATAATGGAAATTAGTATCTGCTTCAACAAAACTACTAAAGGAAAATAACATAGCGCGACATATTTCACCAACTGCACAGTCTACGAAAATAAGCTATTGAATTGTTTATGCTGCTCACTTCGAAAAACTTTTTTTTTTGCGACTGCAAGGGAAATGAAACTATTTTTATGTACGAGACAGGTTTCATTTCTATTCATAAATTATTCCATTTGATAAGTTTTTACAAAACATGTTAGTTTGAAGTTTACGGGCAATCAAGTGATATAATGTGGGGTACATACCATCGAAAATAAATACGAACCTTTTATACCTTCTTAGGTATTTGAATTTAGAAAAGTCCTGAAATGAGTTTTTAGGTATTTATATAGAAAACAATCGAAAGTAAATACCATAGTGATTCTTATAGGATTACTGAGCTACTAAAGAGTATTGAAAAACACATCTTACCACTTTTCAATCTCTAAAAGTTGAATTAAATAATTTAATATTCAGGCATTTATATAGGTAGTCTTCGAAGCGAAGAGAATAAAGATATCTTATTGCGTTAATGGGCTATTAAGGATACCTATAAAACACTATTCACTCCTTTTAACCCTCTGAATGTCTCAAATTCTTAATTTTTTAATTTATTTGTATTGGCTACCTTTTGAAACTATGAGCACAACGACATCTCATCAGATTAATGATCTATTGAATAGTCCTCGAATACACACACCTTTTTATGCTCTTGGAGTTGAAAAAAATTAAAAATTCTAAGTGGGTACCAGGAAGCTAATCGATCCATAAAGCCATCCCTAAATGTTAATACTTTTGCGAACAGTGGTTTCGGCTGTGCGTTGATGAGTGAGTCAGTGATTCACTCAGCCAGTCGGGATTTTTTATTATACAGAATGTCCGAAAAGTCTTTCCTTAATTACGAACTTTATTTATATCCGCTATATGTGACATCGAGATGTGAAAGTTGTGAAAAAATATTGGTAAATTAACCAAACTTTGGTTGCAGGTTTCAGTAACGTGGCTGTAGTGTAGCAGTTCCAGTGTCCAGGAAACAAGAATAGTTTGCAAATCAGGAAAGAGCTCATTGTGTCTAGTACCACGAGACCCGGTTACCAATAACAGTGCAGATGAATTTTAAGACAGCGTATAGAAAGTTGCCGTCCGATGTCAAGAGCATTAAGTCACGTTATAAAAATTTCGAGAACACAGGATCTGTGGCTGACTTACCGAGAAGTGGCCTCAGCTGAAATGGTGGACAATGAGACAGTCTTTTTTTGGAAGTCCTAAGAAATCAGTACGTAGGGCCTCACGCAAATTACTAATGCCAAAAATTCTCTTCGTGATATGTCACACAAACGTTTATCGTTTCGTGCATATAAAGTGCAAATTGTTCAGGCCTTGTTGCCCAATGACATACGCGTCGGTATAAATTTGCAGTCGAAATATTATCGCGTATTGAGGGTGATAATGGCTATCTAAAACGCGTTGCTTTTTCCGACGAAGTGACCATCACGTCTTCATTATATCTGGACATGTGGCAATTGTTTGCGGTTCCTCAGTTGCTTGAGTATCATCGAGATGTAATTTTTCAACAAGACTGTGTATCGCCTCATTGGGGTTTAAGGTTTGGGTTTGATACGACTACTCCTGGACAATGGATCGGTCGTGATTGTCCAACAGCTTGGCCTCTCCGCTCCTGTGATATTGGCTAATGCATAGACAGAAATTGAATATTCACTAGATGTGCTGTATGTTACCTAGGGTGCTCATGCTGAGTCATACTAATGTGTTGTCCCATTGCAACCAAAATCTATAGCATTTAGTCAACATTTTGGCACCTGCTTCACATCTCAATCATGCATATAGTGGATATAAATAAAGTTTGTAATCAGGGAAAGACTTTTCAGACATTCTGTATATATAGAACAAATGAATGTTACCACACGGTGTTTTCAATTACGCTCTGGTGTTTTTACAGAGCTGTATTACACTGGAGAGCCAAAAAAAACTGGTATAGGCATGCGAATGCAAATAACAGAGGTATGGAACCAATCAGAGTAACTCGATGCGGTTGGCAGCTCCTACATAATACAACAAGCGTCTGGCAAAGTTGCTAGATCGGTTACTGCTGCTACAATGGCAGGTTATCAAGATTTGAACGTGGTGTTATAGTCGTTGCACGAGAGTTGGGAAATAGCATCTCCGAGGTAGCGATACAATTTTATTTTCGAGTACGACCATTTCACGAGTGTACCATGAATATCGGGAATCTGGTAAAACATCAAATCTTCGACATCGCTGTGGCCGGTAAACGATCTTGAAAGAACGGGACAAACGACGACTGACGAGAATCATTAAACGTGACAGACGTGCAACCCTTTCTCAAATTGGCGCATATTTCATTGCCTCCTGCATACCTTCAGACATTAGTAGAGTCCATGCCACGTCGTCTTGCGGCACTTCTACGTGCTCGTGGGGTCCTACACCATATAAGTCAGGTGCACCGGTTTTTTTGGCTCTTCAGTGTAGATTAACGTGCCAAATTTAATTTAATGGTAAGTACTAGTAAATTACCATACTCAAATTAAACGTGCAGCGCGCTTTACTTCTCTAGTGCAAAATGCTCATGGATCAAGAAGACTCAAGGATAAAAAGTTTTTCTTAAATCCAATATTGGAACTATTCCGAGACCATGCCAAATATAAGTACTGACATTACTCTACTAAATGATACTACATTGTAGCAAATTGTTAAGCTATTACTTAGTTTAAGTTTTACCGTAACATGCATTACTCTCTTAATAAGTTAACCGATTTTTTTTTTTGTGATTTTATTCGGAAATGTTTTGGATATCAGAAAACACAATAATGACCTAGGTCTGTTGAGGTATCGCCGCTTTATCGCATTATATATATATATATATATATATATATATATATGTTTCAGAAGATAAAATTTTCATATTTCTTATGTTATATCGTAAACTCCAGAGAAGAAACTTCCGGCATTTTCAAGTTATCTGTCCGGCTTTTCTCTCTTAAATTCACAAGTAATTTACCCAGTAATGCCTCGTACGGGTGTGTTCTCAGATGACGCCAACTTTATTCATTCCCGGGGAGGCCCAAGAAATTTCTGAATTCGCAAAGGCATTCCACTTGCTCTACGCACACATGATGACTTTCTTGCTGGCACTTCGTACTTCACCGAAATTTTAAGTAACTTTACGATCCTCGGATAATAAACATGTGAACCATGTTTAAAATTCCGTAGACCTACGAGGTTTTAAACTAAATTTAGATATCCGATGAAAGAAAACTTTGTTGAATTCCAAATTTTTTTATTAATTAAAAGAACAAAATAAAATGACACGGTATTTTTAAAAATCTTTGTAAGTCTATTTTACATTTTAGGGACTCAAGAAAATTCTTCAATAATCGAAATTTCGTAGATTGATATGACCATTATAAGGATCCCCCAGTTAGCAAATATGCTTATGAAAATTAATACTTCAATCAGGAATATTTGAAAAACACCTGAAATTCAAGACGTCATATGCGTTTAAACGAAATACATAGTCAGGCAAGTGTAGTTTGTCAAAAATTTCTTCAGTCATATTTCGAATTTTTAGCATCAATTTTTAACTGTTTTGCATAAATCTAACTAATACGTGAAGCACTGTATCTTATTCTTCACAAATATCAGGCTTTTTCTTAGTAAGAACTATTAGATTTGAAGATACTCTTTTAAGATATCCCGAAGGCGATGGCATTCATCATATGCACAGTTTTAGCGGTTTTCACTTACCGCGACATGTTAGCCTATGTCAAGAAATGTCTCGTAACCTTCAGACTATAATTACGTAGAATTTTTTTTGTGTAGGAATTTTTAATATATACAATTATTCCAATTAATCTAATATTGATGTACCCTGTTATGAATCGCACTGCATTTTAAAATGGTATTTTGTGACTCTTCTTGTCTCCAGTATATATATATTATTTCACAAGTATTCAGTCGCTTCAGAATATGACCGCTCCCAGTGACGTCCAGCAGTACTAATTCAGTGCCAGGCTAGCACTTCAATGGAACGTAAATTGCGAAGGCGCATATCAAGAAAGTGTAAAGACTTTCGCCAGGAATGGAGATGTGCCACCACGTGGGAATAACAGCCCTCAATGCAGTCAGTTGCAAGCAGACCCGCGATATTCCAAGTGTTATTCGGCTATTCTATCGTATCACTCACAAACAACACGTTGCCAGGAATAGGAGAAAACATTTGAATTAGTAATTTTCTTCAATGGAAGAAAATACATATCAGAACGAATTTTGAGAAAGTAAGATTTGATTCATTAAAATATACGTCGCTCATAATTTTGCCTATGACCACTCAATACAAAATTTTTTTTTTTGATTGTGAGAAGCGTTGAGATGCTGCAAACAATCCGCCATTTACTAATCGTGCCTTCCGCTTTACCTTCATTAAAATTTCCCTGAAATTATTTTTTAGCATATGCACCATTGAAACAAGAAAACTTGTAATTATAATGTATGCAAAGCTCCAGAAAATATGAATAATATTTCATAACCGTTTTAAGAATAACGTAAAGCAAATACCACGACAGTCTTCAACAGCACATTATTATTTTTTTCCCCACGAAATACTTTGGTGACTGCCAATGAAAAAACCGTGCATGCTGCGTATTTAGCGATGGAAAACTGTAAACGTTTAAACAACAAGAGTTGACTTAAGTACTCTAAAAGAACTGCATATAACGGCTCAAGCACTTCTATTTACAGAATGTTGATAACAACTTATAAACACATATGAATGAAAAGAGTTTGTGAATTAAAGTTCCCTTTCTTATACTTTATAAAAGACCCCTAAATTTAGACCTCAAGAGAAACTGTGTAATATAGACGATGTTAAATTTGTATTGCCTGAAACGTTTACATAATAGTATGAGAAGTATCACCGAAGGTACATAACTGACCAGGGAAAGAATTCCTCGGTCTTTAAAAGGGGTGAAATATGAAAAATAAATNTAACGTAAAGCAAATACCACGACAGTCTTCAACAGCACATTATTATTTTTTTCCCCACGAAATACTTTGGTGACTACCAATGAAAAAACCGTGCACGCTGCTTTTTTAGCAATGAAAAACTGTAAACGTTTTACCAACAAGAGTTGACTTAAGTACTCTAAAAGAACTGCATATAACGGCTCAAGCACTTCTATTTACAGAATGTTGATAACAACTTATAAACACATATGAATGAAAAGAGTTTGTGAATTAAAGTTCCCTTTCTTATACTTTATAAAAGGCCCCTAAATTTAGACCTCAAGAGAAACTGTCTAATATAGACGATGTTAAATTTGTATTGCCTGAAACGTTTACATAATAGTATGAGAGGTATCACCGAAGGTACATAACTGACCAGGGAAAGAATTCCTCGGTCTTTAAAAGGGGTGAAATATGAAAAATAAATNGTATCACCGAAGGTACATAACTGACCAGGGAAAGAATTCCTCGGTCTTTAAAAGGGGTGAAATATGAAAAATAAATATTATCAAATGACAAAATGTCATTATAGAACGGAGTTAATATAATACGGCTGCATTTAATTTATTTCGTGAGGTCGCATGGATTTTTAGGCTTCCTGAGCAGTATTACGGGTTTCTTGGAAAGCTTCAGTCTTCGTGTTACCACACCCGTTGCAGAATCGTCTCACGATACCAAAGAATGCATGACACCGAACTTGCATAACGCGCACCTATCAAACAAATGAGTAAACAGTTTAGTAAAGTAATCTTCATGATTTAATGCTTTGTGATTTGGCTAACCTTCATTAAGAGAAGGAAATGAAACAGAACCAAAAAAAAAAACACTTTGGGTTGAAGATTATGAATTTTATCGAATAAAACTCATAAATATGTTACACTATTTCCGATAAAAAATACGTATTCAATTAAATAAAATTATTTTCGAAGTGCACTTTAAAAAGGTTTTTATTAACAAATGTGTAAGCATTTCACACCCAAATGTAAATACCCACAGTTACTAACTGTCTTTATATTTCTAAGTGAACCAAGTGAACAAATACCATAGATTTGCAACTAACTGTATATATATATNTACTAACTGTCTTTATATTTCTAAGTGAACCAAGTGAACAAATACCATAGATTTGCAACTAACTGTATATATATATACAGGAGAGAGAAAGAGAGAGAGAACTGGAAAAATGTATATTGATAATTTATTGAGGTAAATGAAGATGTAGCAAAGGAAGAAATAGCAAACACTTTTAAAAAAAGCTAATTTTTTTGAAGTTTTTGTTATTCTTACAAGGTTTTCTTTAGCATAACTTTTCAGTTTGTTTGATATCGTGTTATATAATTTGGACCAAATACTTTTTATAACACACACACAGACAATTTTCCCATTTGATAATACCCAATCAAGTTTCTCAATTGAACATCTGTCCTGATATCTAANACACACACACAGACAATTTTCCCATTTGATAATACCCAATCAAGTTTCTCAATTGAACATCTGTCCTGATATCTAAGCAGATAAGCAATCAAGATAAAACCATGCAGTTCAGCAATTAGCTTTTGCATTACTTTAATCAATGTTAACTCACAATATATATTTATTTTTTGTAATATGACAAAATTATACCAAGGCAGTAATTTACGCCAATATAAAAAATACTTTTACCTTATAAGACATTTTCATAAACGATTGATGAAAAAACGTTTTTTACGATATATTATATTATGGATTTTAGTCTTCGAGAATAAAAATTGGACAGGCAGTATTTCCCTTCTCACACTCATCCCAGCCCCGCACGGCAAGTTGTCAACAAATACAGATTTCTTAAGTGCTAATAGCACATAATTATAATTTTTTTAGAAGATATTATTTTGTTTCACTTGTTATTTACGAGATTTTTATTCATCTTCACTTGCCTGATAGGGTGATATCTTGTACGCGAATTTTGACACACCTCCACATACACGATCGACTTTAAGGTTTGCACAAAAACGTAGCTCCACTGACAATATAGTTTTTTCATCTCTCTCTATCCTTGTAAGTAGCAGAGCACTTGTAGCGACGCACGTTGTGTAACAACTAAGCAACACATGACAGTTGAGGTAGGCGAAACTATGATAGCCGCAGATAAAAACACTGGATTATAGAACCCCTAGACATGTAGGTATCGCCTGTTCACGGTAAACTGAGCACTTCTGAAAGCGCTGCTTAAGATCTACTTAAGATCTATATTGCGCATTATTCCACCACATGTAAAATTAACATTGACATGGGCCTGATCACTTTATTCGTGCGTTGGTCAAGTGATATTGTGGAGTTACTACATCGGTAAGTATTTTACATTTCTTGTTCATTCTTGCACTAATACGAATACAATTACAGAAAGCAACAGATCATAATTCGGCACTCACAACTGTTTACCTAATACTTCTGATTCGACGTTGCGACATGGAACTACAGTACATTCCATCCGTCGTTAACAACTTTCCTGTATACGTGACAGAGTGTGTGCTCGTTAAAAGACATACAGGTAGGATTAGTGACGTTTTTAAAAGGTTGATTTCTGAAAAGAAGAGTTAACCGTGAACAGCATATAGAAGCCAGTCCACACGTAATAATTTGTTTGGCCGAATACTGGGTACCGGGGGCCACTCGTCAGCGGCGAGAGCTGCTACAGCTGGCGGAGTTTTCTGCTCGGTCAGGGACGGCAGTTAAGAAATCTGTATTTGTTGATTACTTGCCATGCGGGACTTGGGCGAGGGTAAGTAGGGAAATACTGCCTATCCTATTTTCATGATGTCATAAGATCATAGCTATCCTTAAAAACGGCATTTTGAGGAATATAAGTTAATATATTTCCCTTAAAACATGAATAATATGTGTCCTACTCTTTATCACTTATGTACAAAACTACGCGTAAAAAATAATCTATTCTAATAAAATCAAAGTTGACGCCCCAAGCATTTATTTACAGTAATATGATGGAATTCTTCTAATGCAGTAATTCAGGCGGTTATTAGAAGAAATGTCATTTTTTATTTAATTTTTTTTGTAATATTTGGTTAGAAATATTTCTAAAAATTTTTTTTATCATAATAAGGTCGCAACATGAATGAAAGTTAAAAATAAAAATATTACTATCCGGAAGTAGGTAAAATTTTAATTTATATAAAAAGTAAACAATAAACATGAACTAGGTCTATGCTATTAACCTTCTGACACATTTTTTTATTATCGGCATGAAATAAAATATTACATATATGTAGGATTATTGAACGTGATTTTATAAAATATAATGTAATTAAATTACACTTACATTCAACATTGTAAAGACGCAAGGAAGCCACAAGATAAAGATGTGATAACAACATTGACAAACGAAGGGAAGGTTGCAGCGAGGTTGCAGAGCGTCTATGGAGCGTGCAGCTAACATTTACACCTCCCCCCTGGAAGTCGGTTGCCGCTGGGAACAAGGAAGCCACAAGATAAAGATGTGATAACAACATTGACAAACGAAGGGAAGGTTGCAGCGAGGTTGCAGAGCGTCTATGGAGCGTGTAGCTAACATTTACACCTCCCCCCTGGAAGTCGGTTGCCGCTGGGAACAAGGAAGCCACAAGATAAAGATGTGATAACAACATTGACAAACGAAGGGAAGGTTGCAGCGAGGTTGCAGAGCGTCTATGGAGCGTGTAGCTAACATTTACACCTCCCCCCTGGAAGTCGGTTGCCGCTGGGAACAAGGAAGCCACAAGATAAAGATGTGATAACAACATTGACAAACGAAGGGAAGGTTGCAGCGAGGTTGCAGAGCGTCTATGGAGCGTGTAGCTAACATTTACACCTCCCCCCTGGAAGTCGGTTGCCGCTGGGAACAAGGAAGCCACAAGATAAAGATGTGATAACAACATTGACAAACGAAGGGAAGGTTGCAGCGAGGTTGCAGAGCGTCTATGGAGCGTGTAGCTAACATTTACACCTCCCCCCTGGAAGTCGGTTGCCGCTGGGAACAAGGAAGCAGGTTTCCGGAATGGAAGAAATTGGAAATCTTCTTTTTCTTTCCACAAGCAACTTCGTAGAATGTCGGCGAGATCTGCTTGATGATTGAATAGGGTACGATCCGAACTGGATCGGATTCAACCTATTTCCATTTTCTATATAGTCTAAATCGCCAACATTGTAGGTGTGCTGTCGTCGATTCTTATCTACACGTTTCTCATTTATTTGAAAACTCTTCGTAGGACTCCGGAGAGCTATTTTGCGGTCTTCTTCAAGAGATGTTTGGTAGTCTTCTTGAAGGGGCGATATCGTGGACTTCTTTCCCAGTAGTAGGTATGATTGTGCAAAATGTGTGGAGCTAAGAATGGTATCATTGTACTCGTTGATACACTCCTGTGCCAAGGTTGGCCAGGCTTTATGGTTATCGTTGTTAATTTTACACCGGAGGCGATTTACTAATGTTTGGTGTAATCGCTCATTAAGTACGTTTAATTCGGGATAATCAATCCATATAAGGACGATTTGTATTCCGGTTTTTTCTAAATAGAGCTTGAAGTGAGAAGAATTGATGACCGTATATTGATCTGCTATAAGGATTGAGATAGTATTTTGTTGGGCGATTGGATTAAATAAATTTATCAAATCTTGGGCGTTCTGACCCTTTGTAGTGGATATCCAGGCATATCTGGTGAAATGATCCACCAGGATATGCATGCATCGTTTGGTGGATCGGTTTCCAGCAAAGCCTCCAACACTATCTAGCGACATTATTTGAAAAGGCTCTGTAGCAGGGCCTAGTTGTGAGAGTAGACTGATAGCACGACTACGACGAACTTTGTTTTAAATACAAATCATACAGTTTTTATAAAAGGTATGTATAGCTTTGTCCACACCCTTGAAGTAATAAGGTGGTCTGATGGTTGCAATCATCTGTGCTGGACCGATGTGACCATAATGTTTATGAACAAGTTCAATTATTACATTTCCTAACATGGGAGAAACAAAAATTCTTAATTTTTCTCTTAATTTCTTGAGTATTATCACTTGTTTATACTTTATCTCAGAAAGATGATCTGTTTTTGTATTTTATTATAGTGGATATATCTATTAAATTACAACTTGGATCGCATCTTTATTCTCGAAGTATTCAAGGACTGGATTTCTTGAAAGGAAATCAGCCAGAATATTTTCTGCGTACTATTTTCTATATATATCAAGTATAAGTATATAGAACCCAGAATACTCCACACACCACTCTTATCAGAAGGTCTTTGAAGATTTTAGATAGAGAATAAATTTCCTTGGGCTGAAGAAACTGGGTTCTTCCAAATAGTGTGTCCAGGGTACTTGACTGATTTGGCTGCGAACAAACATTTAACTAGTTTTAATTTGAAGCCTTCAGAGTAGATAACGTGTAAAAACGGTATAATATGATTCAGATGGTCCTCCCAGGTTCGGGAGAATATCAATATATCATCGATGTAATTGATGGCCAACTCATCCAAATTATTTCTTCGGATCATACTTGACAATATCCTCTGGAATGTGGCTGGAGCGTTCTTTAAACCAAAGGGAAGAACTTTAAACATGAACTTTCCAAACTTAGTGATAAAATAGTTTTTTTTTCGATCTTGTACTTTAAGTGTGACGCACCAAAAGGCAGAATTAATATCAAATACTGTAAAATATTCACAATTTACAACTTTGTCGATCACATCTTGAATTTTAGGAAAAGGAAAACATTCTGGAACGGCCAACTTGTTTAATTTTCGGAAGTCGATGCATAGATGTGATTTTCTTCCTTCGTATCTCTTGTATGCTAACGTTATAGGAGACGCAAATGGAGAATCAGATTCTTCGAAGATCCCGGCTTGTAGTAATTTCTTAATCTGAGTTCTGATTTCTGTTTCGTCAGGGATTGAACATTTGTATGGGCGAGAGGTGACGTATTCGTCCCTAAGAAGTTTTATCTCAGCGTCTTGTGATCGCACTTTACCAATATCAAATTAATCTTCTGCAAACAAATGCCTATATTGTTCAATTATTTGTAAAATGGTTTGTTTCTTCTCATAATTCTCAATATGTTGTAAGTCAGCTTCAAATTCGTCTGTATTGAAATTTCCATTAAAATTTACTTCAATATCTCTATCCAAATCTTCAGTATCTTCTGGAGTCTTCATCTGATCATTATTTGATCGGTTTTCCTGTAGATCTATTACGTTCTCGCTATTTATGCGTTCAAAAATTCTTAGATTCTCATTTTGAATCAACTTAAATTTCTGAATAGCATCGATACCTAGCAAGAGATCATAGGAGAAATTATCATTCTTTACAACATAGGTAGTTATGTAGTCTGTAATATTTCCCATACGAAGCATAATTGTAGCCCGGGCTGAAGTGAAATCAAGTCCGCTGATTGTTTTTAGTACACCTTTTTTTCTGTTAATTTCAACTTAAGCAAATCAGCAATNCTAGTTATGTAGTCTGTAATATTTCCAATACGAAGCATAATTGTAGACCAGGATGAAGTGAAATCAAGTCCGCTGATTGTTTTTAGTACACCTTTTTTTCTGTTAATTTCAACTTAAGCAAATCAGCAATTCGTTGATTAATTAGTGTTACATTTGAGCCGCTATCATAAACAGCTTTGGTTTTTAAATTGTCATTAATAACGATGTTTAATTTTATCAGCTGATCTAATTTCGCCTGGTTACTCAGTTAAATTTCTTTCTATCAAAATCGACTTTCAATATTTACATATCATTTAGATTTGTAGAATGTTCTGTCATATTTGATCGCAGTGTTTTAGAGACCGAATTCTTGTTGCGACATTCAGCTACTGGATGGAAATGACTTGGAAAACCAAGGGAATCTCAAATTGAACGCTCCTTCCGTAGAGATTCATTTTTCTGTTGGGGTTAATTTTTCTTATAAAGAAATTGCTTTATAGATTTCGGACTTAACGGTATTTCCCTTTTCCTTCTGGCAAAAGCGTCTTCCATTTTTCGAAGCCCAATATACAGACCATCAAGAGTAGTCATCTCTTCCCTATCAAGATCTTCTTGAGCTTCACTTGGTAAACCAAACACTATCTGGTTGATAAAAGATAATTCAGTACCTTTAGGTTCCACTTCCAGGCATAGTTTCTATTTGGTAAGTGCATAATCGATTAAGGACCGTCCCAAATATTTGTAGTTAAAAACGTTCCTAACAATCGACCAGCCTTTATCAACAAAAACATTACGGAAATAACTCTTCCAAACCTCCCAGGAAGCGGTTAGACCTATCTTTATTAGATTAGTTTCATACCAGTCTTTTGCTGAGCCCGTGACAAAGAAACATAAAGCCTGGATTCTTAGTCTATCTGAACTTACCTGAAATCGATTGCATTCGTCTTCAAATCTACGTAACCATTATGTAGGGTCGTATTGTCTTTTTGAAAATTTATCTAAAATGAATTTATTTTCAAAGTGGTGTAATTTTGTTTCGTCTTGAGTTGAATTTAATTTCAACTGAAGCTCCAATCGCTTAATTCGATCTTCTAATCCTAGTTGTAGATGATAATGAGTTTAAGATCCCGGTACGGGAACGTATTCTTCTAATGGACATTTTTGGAAACAGATTTTGTCCGCTTCATCGAAATACTGACTTAATATCATCGTCAATCTTTAGAGCTATTGTTCTATAACCATTTACATTTTTTTATTAAAGCTGTTGCATTATGTATAGGTTTCTTACTTGATGATGTAGAGTGAAGCTGCAGGTCTCTGTATTCTTCTGGTAATAAATACCATACCTCCTTATTAGTAGATATGTATGAGATCACAAAGTCATTCTCAGCATGCTTCACAAATAGAACATAAAGTTGGGTCATCTCCTTACTAGTTGAAAACCTGTAATTTAATTTAAAGGATTGTTGAAAGTGATTTTATTCTATATAAAATAATTAAATTACATGTACATTCAACATAGTAAAGAAACAAAGAAGTCACAAGATAAACATGTGATAACAATATTGACAAATGAATGGAAGGTTGCAGCGAGGTTGCAGAGCGTCTATGGAGCAGTGTAGCTATCTTTTACATATATTTTTATTATATACAAAAAAGTAAGCAACTGCCAAACAATATTTACGAAGAGGAAATAAATCCGGTAGAACGTTAATAAGGGCAGTAATAAATAACAGGCAGAAAACTTGATGTTATTGTTACCCAAGAGGTTATAAAAATGCATTATACAATATAAAATGAAGGACCATAAGAAGAGAAATTAAAGAATGTAATATTCGAGTAACATTATTTACAGTGCAACAATCTCGAAGTTACAGTTGAAAAATTATTAAATGAGGTGTTTCTACAATTATTTGTTTGGGACCCACATTTGAACAAATACTACTCAGTTTGCATTCGCTGTTGGATACCTCATGTTAATAATCTGAAGAGCAGTGTGACACTACACAAGAAAGAATTGTATTGGCCCAGAAACAGAAAATTATAGAAGGTAGTGAAACAGAGTTGTAAGAAAACTAAATTTAGAACCATATTACGAACAGTTACAGAATTAATTGATAGGCCTACTTTTATCTACACATACACACAAATATTTTTATGGGGTCTCCGAAGTTTCAGGTCGTAGAACTTAAATTTTTTTTTTTTAAATGTGCCAGTGAAAGATAATGTCAATTAGATTTCACGTCAATGAGCTTCGCATCTTAAGATATGGTATAGGAGTTTACAAATATTTCGTTGGAATTACCTTAAAAAAGAGCTGACAAATGAAACTCAATCTTTGTGAATTTAGTGCACGGGGTTGGCGCGTCAGTATAACAAGTTTGATGTAATGTTATCATTGGAACCACAAATATGGCTAAATCAGTTACATTAAAAATAGAAATAATTCTGTATTCAATATTATATATTGGTGGCGTTCCAAAGTAAAAATAGCAACATGTTGCGAGGCCCAACCGAAAATACACTGAAAATCCAAAATTAAGTTTAAACATATTCGTGATTCTATTTATTAACTTGGGGGTGTGAAGAGGCTACCAATTATTCTCCCTAATACACGCTGCAATAACAGCCAGCACGCCAAGTTCGGTTCAGATATTTTTAATTTTTACAGAATCACAAAATGTAACAAGAAAGTGATATAACAAAATAGCCATTAAGATTGTAGATTAATCCTTTAAAATTCCCTAGTTAAATTTATTTGAAAAAGTAAAATTTTCATGTAAAATATATTGGAATTCACTTTTGTATTTTTTTTTTATATGAGTTGTATGTTAGCAGATAGAAGTGTGGATTCTAGCACAATTTCAAAGAAACTCAGTATAAAATCCAAAAATGCTTTGAAATAGCACATATATTTTAACAGAATCTACATTTAATATCGGCTCTTAATTTGTATACCAAAACCAGTTGTACAAAGACTTGCACAACGTATGCGCAAATTACTAAACCTATAAAATTATGAGCAATTTCATGTAAAAATCAAGTTATAACAAGTTAAAATCAATATTTAAAAAACAGCTACAGAGAAATTACGCAAACTGGTGTATACGAAAACTTCTCTTACAACACTGCTGTTTTTTAAGTATGATCTTTATCTTTAATATTCTTAAAAATGATTAAATAAATTAATCAACGTATTTTATAAAAGTTATTATGAATATTCCAATAGCATGTTCTTTTTTATCCTTTTTTTTTTTTTTTTTTTTTTTCATTTCTTTGTGGAAAATAACAATTGTGTAAAAAAAAAAAATTAAAATAGCAAAATTTTTTATTACTCGATTTGAGTTGTAAATCTTGCGATATAGAAATATATCGGGAAAAGTAAACAAGTGTTTAATAAAATTTTGTTTTGATACATATAATATAGGAATTTTACAATTTACCATTAATATTGAAATATATTAGTGAACACATTAAAGCTGGAAATTGGGAATAAAGTTAGTGAAAATCCTTTATATGACGACACAAATAATAAAGTACTATTATGTAAATGTGGAATGAATGTTACCAGAGCATCGGTATTATTTAAACATTAAAAATGAGATAATAAGTAAAAGAACTGCTGTAGTGGTATTTAAAAACGATTCTCATGAAAAAATATGATAAAACTGCAAATAATTTAAATATTTCAGTCGTCGTTCAGTTTCTCGACATCTATCTTCTCCCATTCGATCGATGCCTAGGCGGGTCACAGATATCGCACATGTCTGGAAGCAGCCAGATCATATACCCTGCAGTCGCTTTGGGTACACAGGTCTCCTCTGTCTTTGTACATTCGACAAGATAATCCCCAGGAACATTCGTCTGTCACAGTGATGGTGCGAGGAAGAGAAGGTCTGCATTTAAAACTGCGCTTATCCCTCGCAAATTATTTCGCACTTACGCAAGAACCGATGCGATCTTATTAAGAGTCTATACGTTTCCCAAAATGGGAGACTATTCCATATCTTGCCGAAGATGTTGTTAGCTGGCAGACGTGATCTGTCTCTAAATAGGCGCATGCCAAGCACGCCACATCTACTCTCCCCGTACCAAGCACCATGCCATACATGCTTGACTCTCCTTGCAGTCGCGTAGTCGCATGAGTCACTAGCGCTCACTGGTTGGCTGGCAGAGGGACACATATAAAAATCCTTCCTCCCGCGCGGCAATTTCTAATTTAAGATAAAGTTTAAGCAGCAATGTATACACATATACGAAAGATATTTCTTACACGAAAAGTAACTGCGAGACTTAGAGCTAGTTCAGACACGGCGGAATCCGCGCGTTTCGAAACGCGAGGATTGAACCACGGAAAAATAAACCTTGTTCAGTCAGCGGCGGATAGGAGGCAGTGAGCGTGCGTATATATATGTACGCAGGAGGAGCGCGGTCACCTCATTTCAAAGATGGACGTCGAAGAAACCATATGTTTGAGTCTGCTCTTAAAAAAGAAAAAAGGGAAAAGGCAGTATTGGGTGCATCCAATATTAACTGATCAACTCTCACAGGGCCTATTTGTAACCTTATATCCCAAGTTAAGGAAGTTTGAGGCCAAATTCTTCAACTATTTGAGAATGCCGACAAAATCATTTGACGAATTACTTGAATTGATCAGGGAAGAAATTTCAAGTTTTGATACCCATATGAGATCAAGCGTGTCACCGTAAGAAAAACTCGTTATTACTTTGAGGTAAGATATTTATTTAATATTCAATATCAGCATATATATTTTCTATAATAGAATACTGTGAATCAGAGCTAAGGTATCATGATGGCGATGGCGATCCTGGTGGTGCGACTGCAGAAGGTGGTCCAGAAGTAGTAAAATATCCGCGTGGGTTTGAATACTGTTGGCTATGCCAAAATGCTGTGTTAGGCACATTATGCTGAGAAATAATGCGAACAGGGAATGGTAAAGTTTTCCCTTTTTGTATCACCTGGAGAAATTCAATTTTGGTCACCAAACGCTTACACTCCGGAACTTTTTTGAGTTCTTTGTACATCGACAAACAAAAAGGTTTATCTTCATCTTGGTTGGAAATACTTCCTTGAAGTTCTTTCTCAATTATATCTCGTGACTTAATGCTCTGTTCAATTAAATCACTTACACGTTCTTCTGACGTAGTTTTGGTTTTCATCCCTTTATGGGGGGAGGGGGGTGGGCGTATATCAGTAGAATTTACAAAACTATCACTGTCCTCATTATTTATATTTTGGCTTTCTTCATTTCGCTTTTCTTCTATATTACTGGTTGTTTCCTTGTTTTCTACACACTTCTGAAGATAAGAAAGTCTTGCAAAATACAAATATTGTTGTCCTTTACGCGCACCGGAACCGGAAGGAACTGTTTTGCCTTACTTGAATTCTTTATTGTAAGCATTACGCATATACTTCCATTTTTTGGCAGTGTGGTACCTAAAAAAAATACATCATTACTAATTTTACTTTTTTCAAGTATCTGGGTACCCGTTGTTCATTTGGAGAACTTCACTACAACTATCGCCTCGGAAAATCTACTGTTAGAGGAATTGTCGGTCAAGTATGTGAATGAAGCATTGTGGAAAATAGTGGCAAAGATAGTAATGCCCAAACCGAGTGAAGATATGTGGAAGAAAATAGCTGAGGACTTTGAAATATATGCAAATTTTCCGAATTGCATTGGCGCNACCGGAACCGGAAGGAACTGTTTTGCCTTACTTGAATTCTTTATTGTAAGCATTACGCATATACTTCCATTTTTTTGCAGTGTTGTACCTAAAAAAATTACATCATTACTAATTTTACTTTTTTCAAGTATCTGGGTACCGGTTGTTCATTTGGAGAACTTCACTACAACTATCGCCTCGGAATATCTACTGTTACAATAATTGTCGGTCAAGTATGTGAAGCATTGTGGAAAATAGTGGCAAAGAAAGTAATGCCCGAACCGAGTGAAGATATGTGGAAGAAAATAGCTGAGGACTTTGAAATATATGCAAATTTTCCGAATTGCATTGGCGCTATAGACGGTAAACATATCCGAGTTATAATGCCTAATGATTCCGGATCTTTGTATCATAATTACAAACATTTCTTTTCTAGAGTGTTTTTAGCACTTTGTGACGCCAACTATTGTTTCACTTATGTTGACATTGGGGCTTATGGGAAAAGTAGTGATTCCGCTATATTCAAAAATTCAGTATTTTATAAAAGATTGCTAGATAAATCACTAAACATACCAAAACCGAAGGCAATATCTAACGTAGATCAAATACCACTGCCTCATGTTATTGTTGGAGATAAAGCTTTTGGATTAGCGAAAAATTTAATGCGACCGTGTGCTGGTAAAGGTTTATCGTATGAAAAAAGGGTTTTTAACAATAGGTTATCCAGAAACCGGATTCTGGCGAACAAATGGCGTATTTTTCATAGGCCCATAAATGTAAACATAGACTTTGCCGAAGACATGGTAAAGGCCTGTTGCGTTCTACACAGCTTTTGAGAACTCAGGATGGTATAAAGTATGAAGATATTTATTTATATACTGCGCCGAAGATTAATCTCAATACATTACATGCAGGAAGGGCGGCACCGTCATCTTTAAATATAAGAGTTAAATTTGCTCATTACTTCGCAAACGATGGTCGTGTTGAGTGGCAAGAAACAAAAATATAATTTAAAATATGTCAATTATACTTATAATATGCTACATTTCTATTGAATAAAATGATCGTACTAACCTAAAATAGCCTTTTTTTCTACTGAATCTTCTACATCTCCAAATAACTCCACCAACTCCTGCCGAGCTCGGTTCTTGGCAATTTTATTAGAATATTCCGCACACTGAATGTCTCATATCGCTGGTCTTTTCTCCACGTCATCAATAAATATTTCAGTATCGAAACGATCGATGGCGACACACATCCGAACCGCGCGGCCTCCGCCAAGCATCTGGACATCCTCTAGGCACGCCACAGTAATAGAAATGCGCGGGCGCAGTGCGGATCTATTTTCCGGCGGTCGAGTGGCGGCTGCCACGCGTTTTGACAATCCGCGCGGCCAGGTGTGAACGAACATGAGGACGCCAATGTAAATATGCTCCGCGCGGTTAATCCTCGCGGTTTGGAAACGCGCGGATTCCACCATGTCTAAACTAGCGCTTATATGCACATCAACATGTGTTATGTATATCCTAGAAATATTATAATTGTATTTTACGGTTTAAAAACACTACGATTATTCATAAACCTGCTNTAGCGCGGATTCCGCCATGTCTGAACTAGCGCTTATATGCACATCAACACGTGTTATGTATATCCTAGAAATATTATAATTGTATTTTACGGTTTTAAAAACACTACCATTATTCATAAACCTGCTAAACTCGTTACATGTTTTTAGTTTTTGTTAAATAAAAGTATAGACTTTTTAAAATGTATNACGCGCGGATTCCACCATGTCTAAACTAGCGCTTATATGCACATCAACATGTGTTATGTATATCCTAGAAATATTATAATTGTATTTTACGGTTTAAAAACACTACGATTATTCATAAACCTGCTAAACTCGTTACATGTTTTTAGTTTTTGTTAAATAAAAATATAGACTTTTTAAAATGTATGAATTAAAGTAAAAATACTACGCAGAGTAGTTTCATTGGCAACAGCGCCCGAAAAGCTTCCCTTGAAGTTCTGTTGTAGAAGTATCATGAATCATTTATGGGGTTGTCTCGTGAAGAAATTGGAGAACCTGTAAGTAATATTTGGATAATAATGCCACATTTTTTTAAAGAAAACACTAACATGACAACCAAAATATTTTATAGACTTAAAAGAGCAATACTGAAGAGAGGAGTTGGTTTGAGCTTCATAACATAACAGCATAAGTGTTGAAAAATAAAACTTCAGAGGAATAAAAAAAGTTTAGAAATGACATCTGGCCAGTAATTTTTGTGAGAATGTGGTCTTTTTAACAAGCAAAATAATTTTTTATGGGTAACTATACGTGGAATATTTTCTAGAACGCGTACACATTGTTATATAAGCTGAAATCATTTCCAGCTTTAAAACGTTCAAACTCGAATTGTTACGTGACCACAACATGTTGAGATTTACTAANAAGCTGAAATCATTTCCAGCTTTAAAACGTTCAAACTCGAATTGTTACGTGACCACAACATGTTGAGATTTACTAATTTTTATTAAATTTTTTATTTATATCTCAAATAAGGTCAGTTTTTCATTACATAAAGAATACAGCAAAAACCTGTATTCACCAAGCAAACTAAAATAGACTGTTTAATTTGGTCTATTATGTAATATTTTATTGTTGGAATTGCGAGCAATAAAAAGTTCATTGTTCTGCTTGCGTAACGCTCTTCCGTGGCTCTGCTGCCTTGTTTGAACAAAGCAATTTGAAACCGCTATTTGCCTTTCGTCCCACGTACGAGAGTAATAAAGGAAAGGAAGGGCTTGTAAACATGGGCATGATGATGCGGTTATGAAAAGGTCAAGAATTTCTCATAAAAATTCTCAGTTCCGCCTCGGCCAAAGCATAAGTATTCAACTGGCTTGAGGTACGCAAGGTAATTCTGTGTATTGTATTTATTCCAGTGTCAGTATTACGTTGAGCATGTTTAGTGTTTAAAGTTTTCTTGTAAAATAACTTATAAAATTAACTTTTTAAAATTGTTTTATTGATTTTACATTGTACCTACCATATGCTGGTAATTTTATCCTCCAGAACTTTTATTAAATTAAAAAATAACAATCACTGCTCTAATAAAAAAAATTGATGAATACTATGTTTTTCATTGTATGATAAGCAAATTTTGTGTCGCTGAACAGTCCACCGAAGTTATTGGAATATATATAGTTCGCATGTAAGGAGTAGAACATACTTTAATGCCTCTTCCNCTGAACAGTCCACCGAAGTTATTGGAATATATATAGTTCGCATGTAAGGAGTAGAACATACTTTAATGCCTCTTCCAGGTATTTTCGTAGGTGAGTAATTTTATGTACACAGAAACTATATAATAATTTTATAGAGCCATATTATTATGAAAGTTAAGCTTTCCCTTCATATCTGTAAATCCGTATTGGGAAGGAGTGTATGAAATGCCCCAACATTTGGTTCATCAGTCACGAGTAAAATAGGGTGATCAAAAATATTCTGCATGATTACAAACTTTATTCATATGTGCTGTATGTAGGATACAGTGAGAAACCGTTGCCAAAATGTTGGTTAACTAACCAAGTATTTTACTAACTGGACAACACATCAGTAAGTCTCCAGGGACCACCCTTGGTAGCACGATACTCTTCCAGTCGATATTCAATTTCTGTCCATATTGATACCTCCCCAGTGTTATGGCGTATAAGTAGGTATTGATTCTGCTCTCTACGTAAGGCACCAGCAATTGATGCTAGCCCTCAGTGTTAGGGCGTAGGAATATGTTGACGCTNAATTGATGCTAGCCCTCAGTGTTAGGGCGTAGGAATATGTTGACGCTACTATCCCTAGGTCCAATTTACCAAATAAATTAACCTTCTTTGCGAGTTAACATAGATCAGTTTTATTTTCGCTTAACAGGTTAACTTCTACATGAACACACGAGACAACTCTCCCCCACCCCCCCTCGCTATGTAGGCTATGTAGGGCTTGACTCAGCGATTTGTGCCATGGGGAGCAAGGTTCGTCACACTTCCTGTATGTCTCTACTTAGCTGTCTCGAGGCGATGGTCCNCTGAACAGTCCACCGAAGTTATTGGAATATATATAGTTCGCATGTAAGGAGTAGAACATACTTTAATGCCTCTTCGAGGTATTTTCGTAGGTGAGTAATTTTATGTACACAGAAACTATATAATAATTTTATACAGCCATATTATTATGAAAGTTAAGCATTCCCTTCATATCTGTAAATCCGTATTGGGAAGGAGTGTATGAAATGCCCCAACATTTGGTTTATCAGTCACGAGTAAAATAGGGTGATCAAAAATATTCTGCATGATTACAAACTTTATTCATATGCGCTGTATGTAAGATACAGTGAGAAACCGTTGCCAAAATGTTGGTTAACTAACCAAGTATTTTACTAACTGGACAACACATCAGTAAGTCTCCAGGGACCACCCTTGGTAGCACGATACTCTTCCAGTCGATATTCAATTTCTGTCCATACTGATACCTCCCCAGTGTTATGGCGTATAAGTAGGTATTGATTCTGCTCTCTGCGTAAGGCACCAGCAATTGATGCTAGCCCTCAGTGTTAGGGNCACGCTCGCCAAAAGCTCTCATAATTTATTGCGGTAGCCGGCTCGGGAGAGACGAAGCTGCTGGTGTGAGCTTAGCGTCCCCTTGTAGCTGCGAGATGCTCGACGCAGACAGAAGGAGGCGTACACCGGGCTACACCATGTGTTCATTCCGCCTTGGAATCCTGGCGCCATTCTCCTAGCACGCTCGCCAAACCCTTAATATTTTTTGCGGTAGCCAGCCTGCGAGTTTCGACAGAGTGTGTCTTCNTTCTCCTAGCACGCTCGCCAAACCCTTAATATTTTTTGCGGTAGCCAGCCTGCGAGTTTCGACAGAGTGTGTCTTTTGATGAAAAAATATCTTTCGGGACGCGGGACGCGTCAATACATTACCCAACTTTACAGAAGAGATCGATGCAATGACAATGGATTTCCATTGTTATAGAGTTTCAACATCTGATACAGGAGTTCTGTAGACATTGTCATTGCATAAACCCTAAAAAAAATNTTCTCCTAGCACGCTCGCCAAACCCTTAATATTTTTTGCGGTAGCCAGCCTGCGAGTTTCGACAGAGTGTGTCTTCTGATGAAAAAATATCTTTCGGGACGTGGGACGCGTCAATACATTACCCAACTTTACAGAAGAGATCGATGCAATGACAATAGATTTCCATTGTTATAGAGTTTCAACATCTGATACAGGAGTTCTGTAGACATTGTCATTGCATAAACCCTAAAAAAAATTGAATGAATTATGTCAAGGAAACATGGAGGCCAAGCTGTCGGACCGTCATGACACATCCATCGTCCAGGAAAAGTCGTATCAAGATAGACACGAACCTCCAAACCTCAATGAGACGGTGTGCCGTCTTGTTGAAAAATGACATTTGGGTGAAACTCAAGCAACTGAAGAGCATAAAACAATTGCACGATGTCCAGATACACTGGAGATATGGTGGTGCCCTCAGCGAAATATAATATTCCGATAATTTTGTCTTGCAAAAGCGCGCACCAAACATTCGCCTTTGGGCTGCCTCTGGTACACTTTGACACCTCAACAGGGGCACTTTATGCCGGTTCACTACTTCAATGACAAAAAAGGTCAACTCGTCANCACTTTATGCCCGTTCACTACTTCAATGACAAAAAAGGTCAACTCGTCAGAAAAAGCAACAGGTGTAAGATAGCCACCATCGCTCTCAATACGTGATAACATTTCGACGCATGTCATCATTGGGCAACAGAGCCTAAACAATTTGCACTTTTTATGCACGAAACAANACGTGATAACATTTCGACGCATGTCATCATTGGGCAACAGAGCCTAAACAATTTGCACTTTTTATGCACGAAACAATAAAAGTATGTGTAAATATCATGAAGATAACATTTGGCATCTGTAATTCACGTGAGGCTCTGCGCGCTGATTTCTTGGGACTTTGCACTTAAGACTGTATCACTGCTTCAACCCTTTCAGCTAAGGGTGATTGATGGTCGCCCAGTTCTCGGTAAGTCATCAATAGATGCTGTGTTCTTGAACTTGTCAAACCACGACATAATGCTCTTGACATCGTGAGGCATCTTTTCATACGTTGTCTGAAATTTATTCTGCTCCTTTAGTGGTGACCGGGTCTCGTGTTACTAGAGGAAACGCTGAGCTTTATCCTGATTTGTGGACATGTCCGGTTTCCTGGACACTGCAACTGTTACACTGTAGCGACGTTACTGAAACCTGCAACAAAACTTGGTTAGTTTGCCAACATTATGGCACCAATTCCACATCTCTATCTTACCTATAGCGGATATAAATAAAGTTTGTAATCAGGGAAAGACTTTTCGGACATCACTTATATAGTGTTCAGGGCTACGGGATGTTTTCTTAGTGAGATAATTCCCGAAACATAGACTCATGAACAGAATTTGAACTACTTTATTTATTTCAATGGCGTTAGATTTATTGAAAAGATAATGGAGTACTGGTAATTTTTATATACGGCAGCAGTTATCAATANTATTTCAATGGCGTTAGATTTATTGAAAAGATAATGGAGTACTGGTAATTTTTATATACGGCAGCAGTTATCAATTAAAAAATTGGCATCTTTTTGCAAAATATTTAGGACATAAACTACGAAATTAGTAAAATGCGCTAACAGTGGTATTTAAATTAGCAGAATAATATGATGTGCATCCATTTAACGTTAAAGTTCATCCATCGTGGATAAAATATACATATTTCGGGAAGAATATTCTGCAGGACCTTGCAAGAAGATGAAATTTGGTTTGTTTTAATTTCATTACTGAAGAGTTCAGCATGATACTTTTTATACATTTTTAAACAAAAGGTTATCTATGTTAAACAATTATGTGGGTTTTATACGTTACTATTGGGAAGCCAGCCGAAAAAATTTTATCACAAAAGTATACATTTTATCAATAATCATTCCTATGTGTAATTTTTTTGTTTATTCAAATATATTGTCAACAAAACAAAAGCAATCGAATTATATTAAGTAGTTCAAATCCAGTTTTTAATTTTGTATGGTAATTCACAAACTATGAAACCTTTTCATATCCCTTAATTAATGTGGATTGTAAACTGTTCTTGTGGTAATAGGCCTTCATTTCAAATACCGGCTAGATTTGAAAAAAAATAAATTCTGAGAGTGGTATACGTCCTCCACACTTAATATAAATTAGTGATTTTCATTAGTGAAATGCGATTAAGTGCATTTACAGATAATGAGAAGATACATTATTGTAAAGCTACATTATTGATACTAAAATGGAGCCGACTGTCTTTCGTCTTCAAGCACGAAAGTCTTTGCTTGAAAGTCAAAAACAGTGGAAATAACTCAGTGCCCATAAAATAATCGCATGGATGTAAAATTTTAAATACAGATGGCTAAAAACCAAAGAGTCAAATTAACATGACTGCTCAACATAAGAAAGTTACAAAAAACTGGACGAATAAAGATCCATATGTAACTTTATTTCAGGTAGTTAATATAATGACTGATATATTTTTCTGGATTTTATTTTACACTCACTTTTGCGATATGCAATAACTAGTTACAACTTCTCTTGAAAACTGTTTTTGCTGGCAGAGTTTGTCAACGTTTTGTCCAATCTTGAACCCGCGCTACATTTATTAATTTTCTTAGCCAACCATTATAGATGCACGAAGTCGTTAGGAGTACGAGACTGCGTTTAGGTACAAGGGGATGTTAGAATTGCGACAATATTTACAAGCACCTACAAATGTGGTAAAATGCATTATAGAAATCCTGTAAGACAAGAGCCCTGACAATTTCATTTAACCTTTTTCCTCGTATTAAGTTAGGCCATAAAGCGTCTCCTCCTTTTTCTGTACGAGAGTGTTGGTGAGTATGTGTTTGTATTAATATGACGATATTGTGTTTTCTGTATCCGATGATGAGAGTTTGTGTGTGACCTTGTGTGTACTTAACTATGTAGTCGATTCACCAATATTCTGATAAAACAAAATTGATATTTAAACTAGTATTGTTGGAAGTTTTAATAGAAGTATGGACATACACAAGTTATTATCTTACTGTTTTGCGATAAGGATAGGATATTATAATTGTATAGTTACCAATTGTTGTTGGAAATGTTTTGATAAATGAACGGTTTTTAAAATAAGTATAACGGTAGGCTATCTAAACTCACATGTTTTAAGTGGGTTAGACACTTATTTTCAAAAAGGTTTCACATACGTCATATCTATGGAACCATAAAAAATTTTTACCTTAACATGGTATACTGGTATTATTTATCACAGCCATGAAATGAGTCCACCCAGATACTATTTTGTACGCNATATAAATTAGTGATTTTCATTAGTGAAATGCGATTAAGTGCATTTACAGATAATGAGAAGATACATTATTGTAACTCTACATTATTGATACTAAAATGGAGCCGACTGTCTTTCGTCTTCAAGCACGAAAGTCTTTGCTTGAAAGTCAAAAACAGTGGAAATAACTCAGTGCCCATAAAATAATCGCATGGAGGTAAAATTGTAAATACAGATGGCTAAAAACCAAAGAGTCAAATTAACATGACTGCTCAACATAAGAAAGTTACAAAAAACTGGACGAATAAAGATCCATATGTAACTTTATTTCAGGTAGTTAATATAATGACTGATATATTTTTCTGGATTTTATTTTACACTCACTTTTGCGATATGCAATAACTAGTTACAACTTCTCTTGAAAACTGTTTTTGCTGGCAGAGTTTGTCAACGTTTTGTCCAATCTTGAACCCGCGCTTCATTTATTAATTTTCTTAGCCAACCATTATAGATGCACGAAGTCGTTAGGAGTACGAGACTGCGTTTAGGTACAAGGGGATGTTAGAATTGCGACAATATTTACAAGCACCTACAAATGTGGTAAAATGCATTATAGAAATCCTGTAAGACAAGAGCCCTGACAATTTCATTTAACCTTTTTCCTCGTATTAAGTTAGGCCATAAAGCGTCTCCTCCTTTTTCTGTACGAGAGTGTTGGTGAGTATGTGTTTGTATTAATATGACGATATTGTGTTTTCTGTATCCGATGATGAGAGTTTGTGTGTGACCTTGTGTGTACTTAACTAGGTAGTCGATTCACCAATATTCTGATAAAACAAAATTGATATTTAAACTAGTATTGTTGGAAGTTTTAACAGAAGTATGGACATACACAAGTTATTATCTTACTGTTTTGCGATAAGGATAGGATATTATAATTGTATAGTTACCAATTGTTTGTTGGAAATGTTTTGATAAATGAACGGTTTTTAAAATAAGTATAACGGTAGGCTATCTAAACTCACATGTTTTAAGTGGGTTAGACACTTATTTTCAAAACGGTTTCATATACGTCATATCTATGGAACCATAAACAAATTTTACCTTAACATGGTATACTGGTATTATTTATCACAGCCATGAAATGAGTCCACCCAGATACTATTTTGTACGCCATTTTGTAAGGTAGCATAATATTATAAATAAAGTTTTGTGATATTTCTGGAAAATCTCAATCTTGTTGTACAAATATTGCAAACAAGTATTACTATGGCAGGCCATGAAAATTGATGTTAAAATAAGTGAAACACTTACTTTAAAAATTGCGGTTTTATAAGCCCCTTTTTCTTAGAATTCTATGTATAAGAAACAGTATATCTAATTTCAACTTAACTTTGTATTTTGAGAGTATATATTACAAAGACCATATCTATCTGTACACAAATTATTTTATATGCTGTCTTATAAAATTGTAACACTTGAAAATATACATTTTTAAGCCATCTCGGAAAATATTATACCGATTCCTACCAAAATATGTAGCCAAGTAGTACTACGGTATTCCGTAAAAATTGGTATGTTTTGAGTAAGTCAGGCACGTATTTTCAAAATGGTGGCCATATATATTTTATATTATGTACATTATATGTACGAAACCATGTAATAACATTTCAACTTAATTTGATATACTCGCAGTATTTATTACTACCATGACAAGCATATATAAGAGTCTCTTTTCTCCATCATTTTGTAAGATAGCACCAAGTAAAAATATAACGTTATTATATCATACGGGGAAACAAGCAACTAATCTTCACCAAAATGACACCCGACAAGTTATACTTCTGTGGTCCATCTAAATTTGTATGTCTCACGGGGGTCGTCACATATTTTCAACATAACAGCCGTGTAAATATTTCACGTAAGAATGCCATATGTGCCAAATAATATGACTGTATAAGCTGGCAATATCTATGACAAACATCAACTCTGCTAACACAAACATTTTGGTTCGTCATTCGTGAAGATAACAGTACATGAAAAATTTGAATTTTATTACCATATCTCGGGGACCATACAACCTATTTCCACCAAATTTTGTACTCAGGTAGTGCTACTGTGGGACCTATAAACTTGCATGATCAAAGTGACTTCCATGCGTTATTTTTTAACTTATTTCCCTTTAGAAATTTTAAGTAAGTAAAGCCTGTCTAGCAAACCATTATACTCATTACAATCGAAGTTGATGCTCCTAAGCCTACCTCTGTAATTCAGTTGGTTGCATGCCAGATTTCGGTAGGATGAGTTCTGGGTTTGAGTCCTGAGNAAGCCTGTCTAGCAAACCATTATACTCATTACAATCGAAGTTGATGCTCCTAAGCCTACCTCTGTAATTCAGTTGGTTGCATGCCAGATTTCGGTAGGATGAGTTCTGGGTTTGAGTTCTGAGTAAGGCAAGTATGTATTTGTAATTGTCTCACTACCATTGCTTATGTTTATGGTTTCATTTCTATTGGTATCTCTTAGAACTGGACGTCAAGGCCTGTCTACAATTTATGCTTTTAAGAACGAGTTCCTTCAATGCAAAGGAAAGTAGATTTATTTGTTTTATCGGTAACTTCTTGTTATTTTTATTGTAACCGTTACGTAAATAATTGAAAGGGAACTCTTAAAAGTGTTATATTATAGTTAGCTCAAAAACACATGTAATTTTCCATGAATAAAAGCATTTTGAATATTAGGTGCACGGAAGTGAAATTTGTAAATGTTGCATAGACTGGCAAACCTTTGAGGAGAAAAATATAAATGTATCGCCTGTTGAATTCTTGATTCATACCAGACGCCACAAATTTTGTACGGTCGAAAACAAATATCGGGTAATGGTGTAACTGTAAAGTGTTAATTAATGCGTGCGTCGGAATGTGCTGTTTTCATTATTTCAATGCATGTGTTGCTTATTGTAAATGTCTGTACAAGCCAGAAACTTTTCGAGGAATTTAACGTAAGTAGCGGAATATTCTTTACTGGTTAACTCATGACATAAATAATTATGACTACCTACATGTTTTCCTCAAAAATCGTACAGAGAATTTTACTGTTTTTGCAGTTAGACAAACTGTTGAAGTTTTGTTAAATATTTACAATAGCACTACTTTATTCACGCCTTAATACACAATACTCTTAAAGTAAATTCCTAGTCAACGACTTACTACATCTAAACACATAGCTCACATGAAGAACAATTAATTCCAAAATCGAGTGCTACCTGTCGCGCTGTAATAAAAGCAACTATCATTAGGGAGTTAGTGGACTGTATTCCGATTGACTAAATTGCGGTGATTTTGTACAAGAAATTTTACACTCTTACACTCAGCAAATGGGAATGTATTATTCAACACGCACCTNCTTACACTCAGCAAATGGGAATGTGTTATTCAACACGCACTTTCTTAGTATTTAATCTTATTAATAAGATTCTGGCAATATCTGTATTTAAAAACGTGAAGATTACTAATAACTATTATTTTAAAACAACGGAAAATCGAGAAACTAACTAAAGCGCTTCATATAATGACTACCTTAGTGTTCCGGATATTTACAGAGCGGAATGGAGTTTGACTGACAAATTTTGTGAGGTTATTCCTTATGCAAAATTCAATGGAAAATATAAAGGGCTGTTTCTGCCCAAATTGAATATTAAGGGAGATATGTGCCCTTGGAAATCGAGAATTTCATTTTCATGTAAAAAAAGAGAAGTTAAGTTTCAATTCTACAAACATTGTTTTATGTTATCAATATCTTCAATGTAAGAGCAAACTCTCATTAATAACTCGCCACGCCTCCCCCAGGTATACAAAATTACTTAGGTGAGAACGCTCTTATTGCATACAACTTTATTCACGAGGAATTATGAACGTTTGATGTTGATTTATTGAGCGATANGGTGAGAACGCTCTTATTGCATACAACTTTATTCACGAGGAATTATGAACGTTTGATGTTGATTTATTGAGCGATACATCCTAATTAACGACAAGAAAATACCAATATAACTAATGAGTCAACTTTCCCATACATAGTTGAAAGTAATTTTGATGGAATTATTAAGAAATAAAATGAGACGCAAGACTCAACATCTCGCTGAAAATAATTAATTTATACATGATACCATAAACGTTTGTATCAGAACAACTGTGAAATAAGTACAAATACACACGCCTTACGTGCGACTCGAGCCAAGAAACACTCGTACTGTAACCTGGCGTGCAACCAGCTACACTATAGTAGTAGGCTTCGGAGCATCAACTTCGGTTGTGTTCAGTCTAACGTTTTGGGAGATAGGGTATAGCAACTTGAAATATGTAAAGGTCTCTCATAAGTGTCCGAGCCACTTAAATCATAAAATATTACNATAGCAACTTGAAATATGTAAAGGTCTCTCATAAGTGTCCGAGCCACTTAAATCATAAAATATTACATGGCCTACTATACCTCTACTTGTGTGCCCGATTTGGGGGTAATAATTTGATTGATTCCCGAGATATGGCATAAAAGTTATAGTTTCTCATGTGGCTCTGTCGCACAAAAAGGTTTAAATGACGATCTGAATACGCACGTATGGCATATTAAATATACGCTATAAGCAAAGCAAGTTTGTTTGAAACCTGTGAAAAAATGTTAATAGGTGCAACATCGATCTAAATTATTTATGTTGGCACTATTTTCAAAAAGAGTGTCATACATATCCTATTGTTACTCTGGTGAGAATTGGTTGAAGACTACCCGAAATTAAATAAAAAATGATTTTAATTAATGTAGTGCTATCTTACAAAATACGGAATGAAATATGATTTGTGTTAAAACATGTTATTATTGTAATACGTATCTACTGCTAGCATACAGAGTTATGTGGAAATAAGGTACATTAATTCGTAGATATTGCATTTCAAGCTCAAATGTTCATATGGCCACCATTTTGAAAACAAGTGCCTGAACCATCACTTTACAGGATCTGCTACGTTTGCCAAATGTAATAGGAATCATACGATCGTTTCAGGAGATATGGCAAGAAACTGTATTAATATAGCACTATCTTANCAAGAAACTGTATTAATATAGCACTATCTTACAAAATGACAGACAAGGGGATTTGTGTGCACACATTTGGTGTCTGTAACAGTTACTGCCAGGTTACAAAGTTAAATTAAATTTGGGTACTTGGTTTGGTAGATAGATTTTACTAATATAACATTTGTATTTGGTCACCATTTTGAAAATAAATGCGTGACCAGCTTTAATAATGTGTTTTCAATGCTCTACTGTTCATAAAAATACTGGCTTACAAAAATTGTTAAGAATCGGTTTAATAATTCCCAAGATGACATAACATTTTTTCATCTTCATTATACACTCTCTCATAAAATGACGAGCATAGAGGTCTATTTAGTCATATTTAATAGTTATAATAATAATTTACCAGCGTACTTAGATGAGTTCTAATAAGTTATGTGGTTTCGTAAATACTTCATACTAATCTTTACCTATTTATACGGCCGAAATTTTGAAAGTAAGCATCTGACGTACATAAGACAATTGGTTTTTGAATGGACTACCGTAGCGCGATTTGTTTACCAAATTCTATTGAAATCAGTTGATTGTTTTCCGAGATATGATAAAAACATTATTTTTAATGAAGCACTAGCTTGACAAAATGAAGGTCAAAAGAGGCTATTAATTGGCATATTTGATGTTCATAATGTATACTTTCAGCAAAACAATATTGGTCGAAATTGGTTAAATGTGATTGGANAATTGGCATATTTGATGTTCATAATGTATACTTTCAGCAAAACAATATTGGTCGAAATTGGTTAAATGTGATTGGAGAGAAAATTAACTTCAATTATTAATATATCTACTATTTTCAAAATAAATGTATTATCCCCTTAATTCGAAGTTATTTCATCGCCAACCATAGTATTACTTAATGCTAAGTTTGGCAGCAATCGGTGAGGTAGTTTCAGAGCTAAGACATAAAATCTTTATTTATCAATAGCATACCTCTCTAAAGTAATGCGTACATGATGAACCATATATCTACAAAATTGGTGCAAATCGGTTAGATAGTTCCCATCATATTACATATTTCCCAAATAATATAAATGGCAGCCATTTTGAAAATAAGTACTAGGAATGGTCAGAAATTATAACAGCGGTGTGTCCTGACAAAGTTCCGAGTTTGGTAGTATTCGGTTTAGAGGTTAGAAGTTTTTAGCATGGGGCTAAAACACACTCTCACATACACCAAGGCACACACACAAGAAAATGATCTAATAAACCTATATTTTGTTTGGAAAGTAGACCATAACGCTGCCATTTTCAAAATGAGCAACCAGTGCAGTCGTAAATTGTAAAAGTACGGTATCCCACTAATTAATTAAACTATGAGAAATTGGTGAAAATCGGCGAGATTTCATATGTTTTCAAGGGTACACACACAAACTCGCACATATATAAACACACGCATAGACAGGAATGTATAACTGCATAAGTATAGCCATCCTTCAAACACAAACTAAAATGGCTTAGGGAATAAAGCTGTTACTGTGATCATGTAAAAATTTAATTTGATTGAATAATTATAATTTTNAACTAAAATGGCTTAGGGAATAAAGCTGTTACTGTGATCATGTAAAAATTTAATTTGATTGAATAATTATAATTTTTATGCTGATAACCATTCAGAAAAAAAATTATAAGAGAGGAAACAAAGTACTCAAGTTCATACAGTGTATTATGGTGGTAACATAATTGCTATTCCAACTAAATGTGTTAATGAACAGAAGTTGGCAAAACCTGACAAAACCATCAGGCTTTTTCGCAGAAATGTGCAAAATGTCCGTTGTTTGTCTCTATTGCATAACTATATTTGAGCACAAAATGAGTGCNGCTTTTTCGCAGAAATGTGCAAAATGTCCGTTGTTTGTCTCTATTGCATAACTATATTTGAGCACAAAATGAGTGCTAATTCTTGTATTTTGTAATTGACGTGATCTGCAAATGTTTAAAATATACATGTTCATATATTTCTAATATTGTTTAACTATCGGCAGTACAACTGTATAATAACCACAACTTGTTTAAGTCGCTGTAATTATATATTGTAAGTACCGTACATTACATTGCCCCTTGACGTAAATGACTTAGGGTGGTGTGTATCTGTTGAATTCATACAGGTTTTGGTGCGGCTGATCAAAACATGGAGAAGGGAATGGAGGTAGAATGCGCGCGCAGAGCGGTAGCTGTCGCACGATTGCCGGGCGTTCCTGTTATCGCTCAGCTTCTCGCCAGTCTGTGATGGACGACAGATGCGCGAGCTTGATCCTGTGCAACTTCCGTTTGGCACATTCAGTACGAGGATTATAAGTTGCGGATTTATATATTTACACTCAGAAGTTTGCACTTACACAGTTTTACAAAACCAAAATATTTGTTTTTATAAAATGTTGCGTCGTGGTAGCATTTAATAGCAACAAATACCTTAAAGTTTAGTTTAGGTACAAAGTGTCCTATATATCTGCAACTTGATTTTGCATAAAGAATCACCATACGAAAATTGTCGGTCGAATTTAGCCCCAACCTGTACACTCCCAGCATACAGAGTTAAATTGGAAATTATTACATTGTTTCGACGATAGAGTTAACTATTCTAAAAAAGTAAATTGGCTGCCATTTTGAAAATAAGTGCTTGAACTATTTAAAACAAATCTGAATATATTACCTGCCACAAATACTACTTGTTTACGATATTTGGTTGGAATTGGTCAAATGTTTTCCGAGATATAGCCTAGAAACTTCATTAGTTTACTATTTTTTTTCAAAATGGCAGATAAAATAGCTATGTGTTAGCATATATGATATATGTAACAGATATTATCAGCATACAAAATTTGGCCGAAATTGGTACTATGGTATGTTAGTAAAACCAAATAAAACTAAAATATTTCCATTACCGCAATTTTGAAAATAAATGTCTCATTAATTGTAAACGCATACATTTATATGGCATAACGTGTAACTTCTTACATGCGAAATTTGGCGAGTATTGGTTGGGTAGTTTTACAGATATAAGGCAAAGTCATTATTCATTCATTTGGTGCTGTCTTCGAAAATAGTTGACCATCAACATTATTTATTTCTAAATTCAATGTTTACACAATGCGTTGTCCACACACTATATTTGGTTTAAATCGGATGAATGGTTCCCTAGATATGACATATCGCCCTAAATATTTAAATGGCCACCATTTTGAAAGAAAGCACGCCCAGCGCGGTTAAAAACTATTAAAGTCAGCTCTCCTTACTTACTTCTGTATGTGTACCGGATTTGGTGAAATTTGGTTAACGCGTTAAAAAATTTAAATGTATTACACATCTACTTACAGACACACACAGATCCACATACGTTTAGACAGGAAAGTGATCTCATAAGCCTTTCTTGCCTTCAGAGAGTAGGATAAAAAATTTAGCTGCTATGTTATATCTCGGAAACTTCTATAACGATTCCTACCAAATTTTGAATAGTAGGTAATACTATGTTAGGCCATAAAAATCAAGGCGATTTAAAACAATAAGGCTACTTAATTAAACATAATGTTTTTATGTCATACCCCGGGAAACAATAAAGAGATTCGTACCAAATTTGGCACAAAATTAGTACTGCGACAGGCCATGTAAAGTTGTTTTTTTAAGTGGGTTAGACATTTATTTTCAAAATGTCGGCTATATAAACATTTTAGCTTTGTATGCTTACTCTACGAAATCATATAATTAATTTCAAATTATCTTTGTATGTACACAGTATCTATTACTACCAACAAATATGCTTACTCTGAACTTTTTCCGTCCGCCATTTTATCATATACCACAACATGAAGAAATAAAGTTTTTGCCAAATCTCAAGAACAATTAACTGGCTCGTTCCAAATTTAGCAGAGGAAGTGTACTATGGTGCGCCTTATCAATTGATATAGCGTAAGAGGGTGGCTCGCTTATTTTATACGAAACCATTAAACCAATTTCAACTTATCTTTGTATACTGGCAGTACCTATGCAAGCATCAAATGAGCTAATAAATATTTTCTTTTCTGTGGCATTTTGGAAGATGCAAAATTAATCTTTTCTTTCCAATGTCAGGAATGCATCTTATAATTCCGAATAAATTCATGCCAAAAGGTATACTTTTTTAGTAAATCTAAATTTATACGACTTAAGGGGGTCTTTCAAAATAACAGCGATGGAAATATTTTTGGTTAATATGCCACATATCCCAAACTATTTTAACCAAACTTTATATATTGGCAGCCGCTATGACAAACACCAAATGTGCTAATCCAAAAACTTTTCGTCCATTACATGAAAATATAGATGTTTTATGCCATATATCGAGGACCAATTAATCGATTTCCACCAAACTTTATACTCAAGTAGTGCCACGTTACATTAGGTGTTAATATAAATAATATTAATTTGTAATTCGTATCTATAAAACAAGTAAACAATATTCACCCAAATTTTTTACGCAAACAGTATTCAATACAAGCATCAATTATGCAAACAGAGATCCTATTTTGCCGGCCTTTCTGTAAGTTGGTGCCATGTACGTAAATGAAACAGTTATGGCGTATTTCTGAAAACCATTCAACTAATTTCCACCAAATTTCGCATACAAGTAGTGATATAGGAGACCATGTAAACTTATATGATTTAAGTAAATAAAGCACTGTTTTTCAAAATGGTGGTCATATAAAAATGTAAATAAGTTTTTTTTTTTCTATAAAACAATTCAACCAAATTTAACAAAACTTTGTATGTTGACAGTACTTATTGGAAGCCTCGTNTTTTTTTTTTCTATAAAACAATTCAACCAAATTTAACAAAACTTTGTATGTTGACAGTACTTATTGGAAGCCTCGTACGTGGAACTCATTTTGAATTCGTTAGTACGATAGAACCAAATTAAAATGTAAAGTTTTAAGCCACATATCGGGAACCGATCAACCGGTTTAAACCAAATTCCTCACAAAAAATGGGTTCCGGTAGGCCATGAAAAGTGTTTTAAGTGGCTCAGTCACTTATTTACAAAATGATGCTCCTGTAGATATTTTACGTTAATAAATAAACCCTATAATTCTTAATATTAGACTGACAACATCCAAAGTTCATATTCCAAAAGCTATATCTATAATGTAGTTGGTTGCACGGTAGCTCATGGTACGAGGTTTAGTGGGCTCGTGTCCTGGGTAAGGCACATGCGTCCTTGTGTCTCACTACTATTACACATTTTGTTGGTTCCACCTCTAATATTATCGCTGTCAAAGAGACAACAACGTCCACCTAACCTCGAAACTTTTAAGAACTTCATAAAATAATATTTGCTTACATGTAATGGAAAGTAGGCTCAATAGTTATATCAGTAACTTCTTGTTGTTAATTACATCAAACACAGTTAACCAGTATCCGACGGTAAAAAGTTTGTGTACAGTAAGAGGGTGGTCACCATTGTTTCTTTGTTTACCGTGACAATTAGTGGGGTGGGGGTGATGTATTAATGATAATTTGCTGTAAGATTAAGATTCATATAACGCAAAAAAATTTTAGGATAAATGTTATTTAAATTTAATTAGTTGACGATAAGTTAAAATAATATATTTTCCACGTCTTGATTTTTAAGAGCTCGTATCTCCCTTAACATTAAGTTTAGGTAGAAAGTGTTCTGTATATTAAGCACTTGATTTTGTATGTGGAATTACCTCGCAAATTGGTCTGTTGAGTCCTCCTCCCTCCTCCTCTTCAAGCAGTACTATCCTCCTCAAACTTTATAATTTTTACTGTGTAATACTATGTAACAAACAATATTTAAATCGATCGTATTTCTTCTCTAAGTTTATTATATTCAGTNTTTTTACTGTGTAATACTATGTAACAAACAATATTTAAATCGATCGTATTTCTTCTCTAAGTTTATTATATTCAGACATGTTGATTCAAATTCGTAACAACGCATATTCATGACTCATGTAGGTAAACTGTGTTTTAATTAATATGTTTTTANCATGTTGATTCAAATTCGTAACAACGCATATTCATGACTCATGTAGGTAAACTGTGTTTTAATTAATATGTTTTTACATATGCGCATTTACTAGTAATTTTTTTAAAAATAATAATATACTTACTAAACTTTTCTTGCTTATTTGTAAGGAAAAAGTTATTTTTTTACATTGTTTTGGAGAGATTAAAGTAGACCATAATGATATATCATCACTAAGATTTACAGTTCTCCAGTTTACAAGGGTGACTACCAGTGTCTTACATCATGTATTCACGAATATCTGAGAGTAACGAGTATTATCCTCCAAGAAAAACATTTCTAAAAACAACATTTTAGAACAGTAAGAGACCAAGGTATGTTCGATGGTACGATCGGATCGTCGTATGATGCATATTGGAAATCACACACCAATATATTTTACCCCAGCAATAATAAACTCTTATTACTTTACTATACAGGAAATATCAATGAATGAGTAATTTATGTTTTGTCAATTACATAAACGAATTATGTCACAAAATATTTTCCTGAACAAAAACAAATTTTGGGTGAACAACATGAATAAAATTAGTACTAAACAAATTTAACAAAAAATATTATTTGGCCACTTATATTAAATTTGCCACTTATATACAAATGTTTTATTGAATGAGAAACATTCTTTTAGTAGACGCAATTCACTTTCAATATATGTAATATTAATTCATATTAAACTAACATAATCTTAACTGAGTACATCAATTCTCCTACTAACCTTGACCTTCGTTTAGCTTGTACAAAATATATGTCGTTTTTTCTCCCCCTTTTTTGCCTACGATAATGAATATTTGGAAAAACGGTTCCATGCGTCTGGGAGGTTGTACTTCCCCGGCGCGTAGCTAATTAAATTGATTGGCATTTACAGAGCCTCACCTCTCTCCCGAAGAGGTAGTCTGTATCAAAAGCACCGAGAGCAGCATTAAACCGCATAAGCAGTGCACAGTTCGTTACGTCCCNCCGAAGAGGTAGTCTGTATCAAAAGCACCGAGAGCAGCATTAAACCGCATAAGCAGTGCACAGTTCGTTACGTCCACCCCTCATCACATTCCACTACACATACCTGCGTCGTTGTCGCTGCCCGATTCGAAAAAAGTTGTTGTGTCTTCACCGTGACCACATGTCGCATACCAGACTAGTCATGGTCGCTCATTCATCGCCAGAACTGGCGAATATACATATGCTGTATAGAGAAGCTAAATAGAAGATGTAGGCACGTATCAATACGTATTTATCAGGAACGTTCCAGAGACTACATCAGCGACTGCGCGAGTTGGGATCTTCCATCCAACACACGAGGGCGTCAAGGTAAGAGGTTTTTATACGCCGCATTTTGAAGAGGGATTACTGGACAATGTTGAGGCGAACCCATTTAGAAGCACACGTGAGATATCGCTCACGATATGGATTCAGCCACACCTCCGTGTGGAGAGTGCTCCGGCAGCACAGACTACATCCATTCTTCGTGTAAAAGGTACGCACTTGGACCAGCTGACTTTGAGCCCATAATGCGCTTCGCACTGTGGTTTGCGCAGCAGTGCATTGTGTGTTTTGTTTACAGACGAAGCGTGTTTTACGAGGGACCACTATTCAATACTCACAAGAGCCACGTGTGGGCTTCCACGTGCGGTGGTGGCCACACATCACCAACAACAGTTTGTAGTGAACGTGTGGGCTGGCATCGTCCATGAAAAAGTTTTTCAACCCTTTATTCTGCCAGCTCATTTAGAAGGCCAAGCGTATCATAACTATCTGGTAAACGAACTATCCCAGCTGCTGAAAGATGTGTAACTTAACGTAAGAGTCAACATGTGGTTTCAACATGTGGGTGCCCCGCCGCATTTCAACCGTCGTGATCGCCAAAACCTCGCCGACACGTTTAGTGTTAAGTGGATTGGGAGACGCGGCCCTGTGCCATGGACGCCATTGTCACCCGACCTCACGCCAGTCGATTTCTTCCTGTAGGGCCACATCAAGATTTGTGTGTAGACTGCGCCTGTGAACCGCGGCGTTCTCGTAGCACGAATACAGGCGACTTTCAACGCGATCCAAACCACTGCTAGCATCTTCTAGAGGGTCCGCCAGGCAATGCATCGGCGTTGCAACGTCTGCAATCAAGCGAAGAGCCACCATTTTCAGCACCTTGTTACGATTGCGTGGGTAACGATTAATTCTAAGGCCTTCTTTAAAGCCCCCAAAGCGAAACGAGGGCACGGCGGCGTGATTTTAAGTGAATATAGATTAGCGTGACGAATGGAAGAACGTCTGTTCTCGCCTCGACGCCAACTAGGGAAGATGTTCCAGAGAGCCAAAGGGATGCCGACGTGCCGCCCGCCGTAGTCTGCCTGCATGTCTCTTTTGGCATCATACAAGATTGGAAAGATCATTGTAAATACGAACATTAAAATTGGCTCCAATTAAATGCATATTTAATCCTCTTCCGAAGTGTTCAAAGATAATGTAATTTATGTTCAACACATATATGGATAATTTATGTCAAACCAAGAAAATAAATTAGTCCTTATTTTAATTTTATAGTTACTCTGACCATCTGTTACAAATTTCTCATCTAAATACAAATTCAAGTCCTGTTATAAAAACAACATAACAAAAACTTAAATGTAGAACAAACTGCTTTATGTTAAATGGAAATGTGTAACAAGCAGCAAATAAAGTACACTCAACCTACTAACGTCTACCTGCTTATTATTGCCACTACCCCTACAGTACTACATAAAATGCCACTGTTTCCCGGGAGGTGGGCATCTGGTGCCTGCTGTGTACATCGCTATCTACCTACGTGCCAGGCTTTATAACGTGTTATACAAAGACGCCTTGCGTCTAAACGGGGCGTCTCCGAACATCCGTTCCCTGGTAATAGTTGTTCCTATCACCCCTAAAACTTAGTCGCGATGATCCTGTAACAACCTGAATACATACAGAAAATTTAATAATACCGATACGAAATAGCTGTTTATACCACGAACTTCAGCCCCACAATCCAGCTAAATGGCATCAACGGCCAGCAACATGTGTGAGTGAAGTTCGCAAAACAGCGTATTGTAAGTTATTGCCAGTCAGCGGCTCATCCAATAAGAAATCTTTAGAAGTATGTGGTAGCTGAACAGGCACAAGGATCGCTCAAGATAATCGCGCAGCCAATCGGCTATTTTTACACACATATTTAAGGAATCCTAGCTGCATTTAAACTCCTGTTAACTTACCTATTCTGTAGTGTTCTGTACTTCCTAGCAAGTGATCTGCCGTTACGAAGTACTACTTTCTGTGAATGCCGGTCAAAGTACCAAATGTTTAAGTAAAAATCATTTTGCGCTTGCATCAACAAAATTCTCAACTGAGACTGGAATATGCCATAGTGTTATTGTGGATGGTACTCGTTTACATAGCGTCATTTTCCGTTAGATCCATACTCTACTTTCTGATGTCATTTTTGAGTGGTTTCATTCGAGGTCAATGCTACAATCAAACTTCTACCTGCTTTTAATAATCATTAAGTGACTGTAGTGGGTGAAAACAGTCAAGGTTCGTGTAAAAAAAACTGCATTTAACAAAGAGGGAAAGAGGTTGGAAAGCAGCCCTGGCGAGAAACCATTCCTTTTGCATAAGACGGAGACCAAACACATGACCTCTCGAATGCAAGTGAAACTTGGTACTGCATGAAAATTTATGGTGGAATAACTTATCCAGTTGCATTATAAATTTTCATAGTGGTAAGTTTAAGACAAGTTTTTTGTATAAATATATTTGGTTGTGCATCGTATTATAGTTTTAAGAGATAAGATAGTATCTCATCACGCTGCTCATAAAGAGAAGACGTTTCCACCTGAAAATTATAAAAATTCCTTAGTTTAAATACTTTTGTCTAACACGTGATTTGTTTATCTGACACATATATTTATATTTCATCAGTGCAACTCACGCTTGTTTCAGATTGTCGGGCAGAATTCTGTCATATCTTATAGCTATCGTCTCCGCCATGAAATTTCTTTTTGAGGGAATACTGTTTGTATTTGAAATAATTATACCAATTTATGCAATAGCTTGAAATACAAATCAACGAGTCATACAAACATTTTGTTACCATCAATACCAACAGAGCATAAACTTTGTACAATTTCGGAAAAGGTACTGAGAATGTGATACGAGACAATATATACCACTACGCGTAAAAGGTATACAGAATCTATTGCTTGGAATAGGTGTTATTACTAAGTATATGTTAACGCCCAACATTGTCTGAAAGAGTTTTGGAAAAAAATTACATCAGTAATTTTTTAAAATTATATTTTTACATAATTGGTGTTAGTATTAAAATTAATCAATAATAAAATAATTTTTGCTTGTTGGTATTCTGCAAATAAATATTTTAAGGAATGACATATTTATATTTAAATTGAGTTCTGTGATACTTTTCATGCACAATTTTAAATATGGCAATGCGTGTATTGCAGTAAAAAACAAAATTGTAAATAGGTGTTATTTTATTGTAAATTCTGTACTAGCAGTACTAATCTATCCGATAGTTAAGTTTTACAGCCCTACAATTTAATTCTTCATTCTCAGAATCTTGTTATTTTTGCAATATATTTGCCATGCCAAGCTTTACCTGTGAATAACGTTCCTTTCACATTGTGGGATTTCAACATAAGTCATGAACAAAGACAAAATCGTTTTAAACAATTCAATCGCCTTAGAATAAAGTTACAATGATTTCAACTTGCATAAAAAATATTCGTATGGGATCAGAATCGTTTCACAAAGCATAATACTGAATGGAAAACATTTAAATTAAAAATGCATCTGATATATACCTTATAAATTACAAATAGTATTTACAGCCTTGGCATACAAGTACAAACTGAGACCAAAATCGTAATGTTACGTCTCATTTAAAACCCAAAATGAATTAAAATATTACCATATATTTGCATTAAAATATTAAATAATTGTAATGTTTCAGTCCGACAACGAACTACACAAAAACAACGAAGACAGCACAAATGTAACCAGGTATGTATGTCAGCTGTCTGGGTTCTAGGTGAGGAGTGAAAATGTCAAACGTTCAAAGTGTAACAATTGAAATTTTACAGCATCAGCAAAAAAACTAAATAAATATTTTTGCACACAACTGATTGTTTCCACCATTATTGAGGATATACTATGGTACTATGTACGTTGGTTTTATACAGCACAATTAGCAATAAATGGGTGGTTAAGGGGAGATAAAGCAATAATAACGTTCGAGGTGCCAAAGAAAGTGTCCTTTAATTGAAAATGTTGATCTACAGTGTAATGTTAGAACATTACATAATAGTAATTAACAAAAATAATACAGAGACATATTTTAATGGAGAAACAAAATCATTACTGTGTATATTTCACTTTCGTGGTATCATCGTTTTTTAAAACAGACACGGAAAATTTGTAAGAAACAACAGTTTCTGGATGAAGACCCAATAACAGTTCTCCATCCTTGATACTTTTAGATCAGGTGACCACTATTCTTCACTTGTCTTAGAGCGACCATAGTGACTTCCATCATGTGGGAAGCTGTTTATACTGCCATTTAATTTTACCTGTTGCTGTTACTATATTTTGTTAGTGTGGCATTTTTACTACGGTTTTCTACGTACACTGACATTCGTTGTATTTTTCTAGGCTGATGATTTTGAAAAAACCTGTGCCTGATTCCATATATTTCTTAAAATGTTATTTTCCACACCTGCCTTGTGCCATCATCAATATCAGGTACTAGCGAAATAATATATTGTTTACTGACAACATCTATTATCTGGGTGGTATATATGCAACATGTATCTTTATTTAAGTAATTTGCATTAAACCAAAAATAATAAGTCCTTTTTTCCTTTTTAATTTTGTAGTATGTAATAACCATTGAAAAGTTTCATCTTCCAATGAAATATAACATCTCCAAAACTGTAAGTGCACTTGCAAGAAACCTACAACATGTTTAAAAGCAATTGGCATAATACTTCACGTTGTAAACAGTGTCACAAATTAGCATATAGATGTATAAGCAAACGCAATAAACTACATATAATTAAGCATGAAAGTGTAACTACTATAGTATTCATTGGTTGAGCAAAGCTACAATCTACACATACTACTATATCATTAATAAACTCTACTAATCTCACTCTTTGGTAGTTCTTCACGTGGAACAAAAACTTTTTATTTTCCTCCTTTTGTAAAGCTTTCCCCATAGTGTCACTTCCGCGTTTGTTTACTTCTTTACAGTTGTTTTCTTTCTCAGAGACTAGAAATGTCTCTATCCATCAATGTGTATATGTACATATGTGTATTTTTTACTGACGTATATATTCCACTATAAAATTCCCATTGCTCAAACTCAGCTGGCTTGTGGAGTGACGAGAATTTTGCCGCTTGGCACTTGGAACACCAGATGGCCACATGACTTGGCATTAGACCACGTACCATCTGTCGGCGATTATTTGAAACTCTTTCCCTTAGTTTTAGCACGTGGAACAAAGTAAGGATTACTGATCAAGTGGGTGCCGCGGTAGTGTAGTGGTTTAGAATACTCGCCTCCCACCAAGGAAAACCGGGTTGGATTCCCGGCGGGGTCGCTCCTGGATTTTCGCATATGGGAATAGTGCTGGACGATGCCGCTCGTCGATGGGTTTTCTCGGGAATCTTCGGTTTACCCCGCCCTTTCATTCCGGCGCTGCTCCATACTCATCTCGCTTCACCTTCATCGACTCTCATGACCTCGATGTTACGAGCCGTCCAATTATCTTCACTCACTCACTCTCTTACAGACCAGGCCACACTGAACATGACCACTGAAAACTGACACTCAAAACGTTTGAGATTTCTATCCTTCAATTGTTTCTTGGATCACATCAGGGTGCTCCCAGGAGATAGCTAAAGAGTTATAAATCTATAATTTTTTATATATTTGATATACTTATAATTTAATTTCGACTCATTAGTATTGTTATTAGTTCGATGAAAATGTTAACACTGCTTGTGACTTAAGCGTAAAACATGGACAGTAGTTTTGATCTTAAAGACGGCTTTCGAATGCCCTCGATTAAATGCGAACAGCGAGCACTAAGTTTCAACTTGCAAACATTTCGACACATATCCCTCGGAGGACCGAATCCTGATCGCCGAGATGGGATGGTATGCTGGTGTGCTGATGGTACAGGCTCTGAGGTTCGTCTGGCACATAGACTAAAAATGATACAGACCGATTATTCATCTGCGCAAGTACCCAAAATTAATTTACCCCAAACCTACACAACTGTCAAAATCACATGGTCAACAGTGATGAACATGGTTGTTAATATCTTAATTTTTAAATAACAAGCACTTTTATATTAATAAAATACTTTTACCAATTTGAACTTAAAAAAATGCATTACAAATTAGCTAGAGTAAGTGCACATACATCTCGAAACAGTTGTTTACTAATCTGTGTTATAACCTCAAATCTAGTGCATGCTGTTTTTACTATTTGTGTTGGCAGAAAAACAGGTTAATGCTGGGACACGGAGACTGATTGTGCGCAGCCAGCGAGATCGGTCTACCTCATCTTTAGTCTATGGTCTGTCATGCAGTTTAGGGCAACTCAGACCATACACTAAACATGAGATGGACCGGTTAAAGTATTCTGCGCATGTCCCCAGCGTTGACTTTCCCGTTGCCAATACAACTGTCAAAGTTACATGGTCAAAATTTATGAACGTGTTTTACTAGGTATATTTTAGTTTTCAACAGATTCACCGTTTTGTATGACAAATATGCCTTGACATACTTGAATTTATTCAAAATGCGCTATAATTTTGTTACAGGAAATGCAGAAACATCTCAAAGCTCCTACTTAAATAAACCGTTTTATAACCTTATATCCTACCGACGATGTTTTTATTAGTGCTGTTAGCAGGAAAGCACTTCAATGTTGGAGCACGGAGAGTGGCTACTGCGCAGCTGGTATGTGCACTCATATTCCTTCTACGACTCGGGCGAGGTCTCTCCTAGGCTTCATTAGCCGCGGGACGTCACTCGTGCTTCCCTGCAGTCTTAGCCGGCTACCACGTCACGGCACGGCGGCAGCTCTAGGTCAGACACTGCATCCTGTTTTCGTTTGTCGCCGGGCCTCATAGTCAGTTCCGGACCGTTGGCCTCGGCGCGATCTTCCGCCGTCCTTCCTGCCAGGGGAATCGATTACGGAAAAATCTCTCTCCCCCCCCCCCCCCCCCCNACCGCACATGACGAGGCGTTGGAGGGCGGGTAAACGGGGCGCGGCGGCGGATGGGAAATGAAACGGAATTTCTGAAAAGCCTGATGAAGGGGAATTGATCGGGTCTGTTTACCCAGTCTCCTCGCAGCCATGAGGCGAGGCTGCTGCTTCTTGCACCATGGCTCCTCATATTGCGGCTGCCTGACGGCACCACTGTGCTTCACGTCGAACATGCCAGTCTACAGTTCCTCTGTGGAAGGCTCATTTGCCTGACTTATCTGGCCGTCGTCGTTGTTACAATATCTTCGCACTTAACGACATTCTGGGTTATGATCCCGGGTAAGCCTTGGATATGTGTGCCGTATTTTAACACTATAGTGGGTCCCTTTTTCATTCGAAATATTTGCTGTTATCGGTTAATTGAGCACTTTTGATATCCCTGCTTAGGATCTAATTTTACTTCTGATTTTGTATACTATCGCTGTATGTACAATTAACATTGCCGTAGACATTAATGTGTCATTCAATTAAAACCGTGGAATTGTTAGGAATTCAACTATTTTACTAAAATAAAAAGAAAAAAAAGGTATTTTATGCACTTATCTAAAGCCATTAACGGTGCCAATCATAACACCGTACTACAAAAAAATGGACAGGTAAGCTATAAGAAATTAATAAAATGAAATTTTCAGATGTTACCGTAATAATGGAAGTCATCACACAAATGTATCAAAATTTTATAATAATAAGAGTAATATAATCTACACATTACCCACTAAGAAATTAACTTTTGGTGTACCACAATAATCAATTTTGGCTTGTATAAATTTTCTAGTTTGAATAAATGATTTCCCCTTCTCTATATGTTTATATCATCGTGATGTTGTTATGTTTTCAGATTATGCATCTTTCTCTTCACATACAACAGTATGAATCATTTGCAAAAGGATGTAATATCTTTCTGAAACGAAATGGTATAATGGTTTTTTTCTAATAGTTGACTTTTAATAAATCCAAATGTCATTAAATGTTCCTTCACATAATAACAACTATTTTTTAGGCACTCCATAAATTCTCAAATTGTGGGAGTACGTATACTCTTTTTAACTACTAAAAAAATTGCTTGGTTTGATTATTGTTTGGAATTTATACTGGAATGATTTTATTCAAACTCTTTGTATTAAATTAAGTTTTTTTAGTTTTACTATTTGTTCTATTAAAAGGTTTGCTCTTTTCCATAAATTTGGGGCCCTAGCCGTGAGCACTGCGGTTTTAGAAATGACAGTTTATCTGCAGCGACCTTTACCATGATAGCTCTCTCTTCATGTTGGGAATTGTGGAAACCTTCACTTAGAGAACCCAGCAGGAGCAAAGCGAGACGGGCCGCAGTATTCCAGAGTCCTCGGGCGTGCTCGCTGCGCTGCTCTAGTATACACCACACCGTGTGTTAGATAGCGGCAGCGACCTTTACCATGATAGCTCTCTCTTCATCTTGGGAATTGTGGAAACCTTCACTTAGAGAATCCAGCAGGAGCAAAGCGAGACGGGCCGCAGTATTCCAGAGTCCTCGGGCGTGCTCGCTGCGCTGCTCTAGTATACACCACACCGTGTGTTAGATAGCGGCAGCGACCTTTACCATGATAGCTCTCTCTTCATCTTGGGAATTGTGGAAACCTTCACTTAGAGAATCCAGCAGGAGCAAAGCGAGACGGGCCGCAGTATTCCAGAGTCCTCGGGCGTGCTCGCTGCGCTGCTCTAGTATACACCACACCGTGTGTTAGATAGCGGCAGCGACCTTTACCATGATAGCTCTCTCTTCATCTTGGGAATTGCGGAAACCTTCACTTAGAGAATCCAGCAGGAGCAAAGCGAGACGGGCCGCAGTATTCCAGAGTCCTCGGGCGTGCTCGCTGCGCTGCTCTAGTATACACCACACCGTGTGTTAGATAGCGGCAGCGACCTTTACCATGATAGCTCTCTCTTCATCTTGGGAATTGCGGAAACCTTCACTTAGAGAATCCAGCAGGAGCAAAGCGAGACGGGCCGCAGTATTCCAGAGTCCTCGGGCGTGCTCGCTGCGCTGCTCTAGTATACACCACACCGTGTGTTAGATAGCGGCAGCGACCTTTACCATGATAGCTCTCTCTTCATCTTGGGAATTGCGGAAACCTTCACTTAGAGAATCCAGCAGGAGCAAAGCGAGACGGGCCGCAGTATTCCAGAGTCCTCGGGCGTGCTCGCTGCGCTGCTCTAGTATACACCACACCGTGTGTTAGATAGCGGCAGCGACCTTTACCATGATAGCTCTCTCTTCATCTTGGGAATTGCGGAAACCTTCACTTAGAGAATCCAGCAGGAGCAAAGCGAGACGGGCCGCAGTATTCCAGAGTCCTCGGGCGTGCTCGCTGCGCTGCTCTAGTATACACCACACCGTGTGTTAGATAGCGGCAGCGACCTTTACCATGATAGCTCTCTCTTCATCTTGGGAATTGCGGAAACCTTCACTTAGAGAATCCAGCAGGAGCAAAGCGAGACGGGCCGCAGTATTCCAGAGTCCTCGGGCGTGCTCGCTGCGCTGCTCTAGTATACACCACACCGTGTGTTAGATAGCGGCAGCGACCTTTACCATGATAGCTCTCTCTTCATCTTGGGAATTGCGGAAACCTTCACTTAGAGAATCCAGCAGGAGCAAAGCGAGACGGGCCGCAGTATTCCAGAGTCCTCGGGCGTGCTCGCTGCGCTGCTCTAGTATACACCACACCGTGTGTTAGATAGCGGCAGCGACCTTTACCATGATAGCTCTCTCTTCATCTTGGGAATTGCGGAAACCTTCACTTAGAGAATCCAGCAGGAGCAAAGCGAGACGGGCCGCAGTATTCCAGAGTCCTCGGGCGTGCTCGCTGCGCTGCTCTAGTATACACCACACCGTGTGTTAGATAGCGGCAGCGACCTTTACCATGATAGCTCTCTCTTCATCTTGGGAATTGCGGAAACCTTCACTTAGAGAATCCAGCAGGAGCAAAGCGAGACGGGCCGCAGTATTCCAGAGTCCTCGGGCGTGCTCGCTGCGCTGCTCTAGTATACACCACACCGTGTGTTAGATAGCGGCAGCGACCTTTACCATGATAGCTCTCTCTTCATCTTGGGAATTGCGGAAACCTTCACTTAGAGAATCCAGCAGGAGCAAAGCGAGACGGGCCGCAGTATTCCAGAGTCCTCGGGCGTGCTCGCTGCGCTGCTCTAGTATACACCACACCGTGTGCTAGATAGCGGCAGCGAGCAGAGTTATTAAGTATGCTTGTGCGCCAACTAGACACTTGTGCACGAATGCCAAACGTTACGCCTTCGGGGGATTAAAACTGTCTCAACCATCATTTTATGTACATTGTTAATATAAGTAGGAGGAGTGCAGTTCAAACTCTGTTATAATCATTATTTTTCGCTGTTTTCCCCAGCTAAAGTAATTCCATACTAATATATGGTAATGTATTATGGTGTTACTCATGTAACTGGAAGAAAATATTTATATTGCAAAAAAATTGGTGTTAATATCTCCAACTATTAGTATCCTTTTTTATACGATTAAAAATACTAAGAATAACTTTTCTATACATATTTTTTATTGCTATTTATAATTAAAACACATGAAATGTCTTCCTAATAATTCTATACATACTCATAGAACAAGAAACTATTTAAATTTCCATTATTTTTCAAATGGAACTACTTTATTCGAAAAAAAGGCCCTACAAAAATGGAATTACGTTGATAAAAAATTCACTTTCATCATTCCGAAATATAGATAAAATACAATTATATAAAAATTATAATACCAACTTTTAGCATTTTTGTTACATAAAGCATTTTATTCTGTTGATTAATTATTATGATTTGTACGCGTTATTGTTCAGTGTAATGCACTATTTAAGTATATTTAATGATCTTAATATTTATATGTTAATTGTATGTATGTTGTTGTCCTGTTTGCATTGTTAGAATTGTCTCTTTTATGTAGTTCATTTATCAATTATTTTTTCCAATCGTAGTATCTTGACGGATCCCATAAACTAAAGATTAAAAATAATAGATGCTATGCAACAAAAGTTTACCATTTTAAATAATTCGTTGCAAACTTAACAAGGAACCTTCTTGCTGGTGTATACTGCCACATTATCGAAGTTATGGAAAGAAATAGCATGATTATCTTCGTTTTGGCACAAAGGGATGGGGGATCGGAGCATCGGAGCTGTTCATTCATTGTCATTTCGATCCCCCGGCGGCCATTTTCCCCTCAAGAATTACATTTTTCATTAAAATTTCCCTTTTTCCCTAAAAATTTTCAATTTTTACCTCAAAAAAAGTACNGTTCCCCGAAAACGCAATTTAGATCCGTTGGACGGATTTGGGGGGGTCGTTTTCGAAGGCAGAGCAGTAGCGACAATATTCGGTTTATAGGCATAGGGTATACCAAATCAATACAAGGGGTTCAGGGTCCGGAGTCAGACATAGCAATCTGCCATCTTGATTTTGTCAGTCATATTGTTCGCCATGATGGATGTCGATGACCTTTGACCTTGACACCAATTAACTTCACATCGGTGACCTTTGACCTTAAACCCAAAATTTTCCATTAAAATAATAAAACATTTTTAAAAAATTAAAAATTATGAAATATTTATTTTAAAAAATTTTCGTCATTATTTTAAAATTATCAAATTAAAATTTTTATGTTTTGCCTTAGAGAGGATGAGCTACTGGAAGCAACCAGCCACCATGTTGGACCCAGGTCACCATGCTGGACCCAGGTCACCTTGACCGTATAACAATGACCTTGGATGACCTTGAAACCAAAAACTTGAGAAAATTAGTACAAATTGAATAAATTCATAAAATTCAGCGAGAATAATACGTTACTGAATACTACCGCTATATTGGATCAATGTGACCTGGAACATTCACCATGACCCCGGTAACCTTTAACTTCGAAAACCCCAAAAATCAAAAAAAAATTGCAACAATTTAAAAAAAAATTTATATAATTTTTTTTTAATTCATAAATATTGTTACAAAAAGGACTAATTAAATTTTTTTATTTAAATGTATATAAAATGTGTTTTTAAACATTTATTTTTAAAAATCTTACATTTCCGGAGGCCCCCCAGCGCTACATCCAGCATATGACTGACCCACGCCAATTGCTATTGGCTGTTTTGTCAACTGGCCTCCATCCCAACTATTCTATAATATTGTCTTAACATTCCCCTCCCCTAACAATGTTTCTCATTCGTTATTTAGTCAGCAGGCCTTCCTCTTCACCCATACTCATTCCCTCGAATGAAGCCATCTTTGATTTTTCCTCTTGTCTTTTGTTTATACATTGCTGGAGGCCACTCATCTTCGATTTCCTTTTTTCATTTTCAACACCTTTGTGGTGCTATTTCCTCGATTTACCAACCAGACAAACTCATGATTTAGCCACCAGGTGGCAGCCACATTTATTTATGTTTTTTAAAGTATAAACGGGTTTGTCAGCGACCTCCATATTGGATTATATTTGCATATCCTAAGTTCAGCTAATATCTCGATTTAGCCACCAGACGAACTGACGAAACAAACATTATCTCATGTTCTGTCATGTCATGTTCACCATAATTGATTTCGTTGATTTCTTAGTTACCTTCCTTTCAGTTTCTACAATTACTTCTTAATTTTGCTACCGCGATTTAGTTAATTGTGCTCCACCCACCATATTACATTGTATTCATGCTCTGCCAGTCCAATTCGATTTAGAACCCTGCTGATTACTTGGTCCCCTTGAACCACCATCTTGGGTTACATCACTTCCACAATCTTTGATAATTCTATATGGTCATGTCATTTAACCTTCTAAATCTCCCATTTAGTTTGACATTTGCTATAATAAGCTGGACGTGGTGCTGGAGCCTCCATAAATGTAAATTTTAAAAAATGAGATATTAATAATAAATTTTTAATAATACCATTTCAAATAACATATTTAAGATGTTTTAATACATTTTAAAATATAATTTTTAAATAAATATTTAAATAATTATTTCATACATTTCCAGAATTTTTAATTTTTTATGTTGAAGGTCACCAGGATCAAGGTGAAAGGTCAAGGTCACATTGATACAATATAGCGGTAATTGTCAGAAACTTATTATTCTCGGAGAATTTTTTGAATTTATTCCATTTTTTAACATTTTTCTCTAGTCATTGTTTTCAAGGTCAACCTATTCAAGGTCAACCTAGGTCATGGTTATCTGGTCAATTTTATGGGTCAGTGTCATGGGTCAAGGTGACTTGGGTCCAACATGGTGTTTGGGTGACCTCACAACATGGTGGCTTGTTGTTTCCAGTCGCTTGTCCCCTCTAATAAAACCGTAAAATTTTAATTATATAATTTTGTAAAATAAATTTGTTAATAATGTTTATATATATTTGGGGATTTTTGGAAATGTTTGGAATTTTTTTGGCAATTTTTGGGTTCAAGGTCAAAGGCCACCGGGGTAACGTTCGTGGTCGTCCTGCATTAGGCCTCCTTACCCTCAATGTGCCGGTGTCTCCCAGTCAATCGTGGATTGCAGTAAATATTTGGTAATGAGAACACCTTCGTGGTACATTATCTGCACTCTTCAACTTTTGCCTTCAGCGTGTACTGTACACAAAGTGCGTGTCTCGCAGTTCTCTCCACGTGCAGCGCTACATGGTGATATTGCCATGGTCACTCAGGTACTAGTGCTACACGCTGTTTACCGACACAAGACGTGCATGTCTAACATTACGTACTGGGTATGCGCAGGTAAACTCCAGGAGTATGAGGTCACGACTACGTCCTTCATATCAGCACGCACTCTTATTTATTTGTAAATAGACTGTTCCCACCGCAGTTGCGGAACATTAGACGTGGTCAGTAGCCTATTTACTTGTTTGGGCACGGCGCATGCCGTTGGCTTCACTCCATTACTCAATGCACTCACATTTGCTGTCACATTGCTTTTGCTAATAATAAAGTAAACCCTAACATCTAACATTGTTTTGTTCTCAATCACACCCACTAACTTTCTCGACCCTCGTACTTTACCTGCGCGTTCTCAGTACACACTCAGTGTGTGTTTCCGCCACATGGTTGATAAAAATTACCAATTTGTTTCGAGCTTCTTAATCATCTCTCAACGTTTGGTTATGGAATTTTTGAAAATTCGGTATAAATGATAAAATTCTGATTTATATATTTGCAAATTAAAGCATGATATTTTAGAACAATAACTACGTAAGGTGTCGAAAACCGCTTCCATAACTACGAGGGCATAAAAACAGCTTCCTACTAAGACGTGTTATCAGCAATATAAAAATTAAAAAAGAAATAAAATCGGATTAACTAAACGCAAACTGTAAAGAGAATGCTCCATAAAGTTCCAGTGAAAGAACAGCAGAAATTTCTGGGGCGCCTGTGCAGTGTGAGGTCCGGCATTAATGTGTAGAAGGACAAGGTGCACGACTGAGAATTGGCGCCCTTAACCGTCGTAACGTTGCCCAGTACTGGTCGACTATGATTGCTCCTTCACGCTGCAGAAACCCAAAATGAAGAAAACCTTATGTTCTAAACATTGGGCGTGACCTTTCCGGTCAAAGGCACTGCTATGACCTTCTTTCTCGGTGGACAGGTTACGTGCATCTATAACATCGAAGACAATTTGTTTGCTTTGGGCGTTTCATGTACATAGACATACAGGTTAGCCGATTATTCGCCTTCTGCGCATGAACTCAACATTCAGCTGCCTCACCCCCCTCCCCCCCCCACGGCCTCAACAACTCTCAGGTCAGCAGTGATAAACTTTTGTCTTTATATCTTAATTTAAAAAATACAAACCCTTTTATATGAATAAGATACTTTTGCCAAATTAAATTAAATCTGAGTTAAAATTGGCTAGAGGAAGTTTACAACATTTCAAGGCATTTGTTCACATGAATGGTGTTCAAATATCCAATTCTACCCACGTCGTTTATGATAGTCGTATTGGCAGCAAAGCAGTTCAATCTTGGGACACGAAGACTGGCTATGCCCAGTCAACGAGATAGCGGTACCCTATATTCACTCTACGGTAATGGCACACCCGTGTTTCATCGCAGCTTACGATTAATTCTGTGTAGGCATTACCTTCATCAATGAAGTATTACAGATGTGTTGGCGAAATAGACAAAGAGACTTCTGTGTTTTGGTGTGATAAACATTTAGGCACTCAACGAGCACACACTCGTTGTGAATAAAGTCGTGAGTAATGTCGTAAGAGAGTCCTTTGTCGCTAGTGATATCTCGCAATGTTCATGTGGTCGACCCTCTTCAATTAGTTCTTCAGTCCCGGCTGTATTGACGACAGTGGTTTGAGGTGACTGTCTGCATTTGCGAGGCTCATCACCAACATCCGTTCGTCGTCCAACGAACTTCCTGCACCATTCTCGCACGTGTATCACACTTATTTCTAGGTCACCATAACTCTCTTCCACTTGTATGTGGATAACGTTGGAAGAAATATGATTTGCCATAAAACTCACACTTCCATGTACGATCACGTTGAAAAGAGTGGTACCATTAAACCACTCACTTCAAGGACCTGGATTTTAATGTCTGAACGCACTGCAGTGTGTACACAAGGGAAAATCTTAGTTCCTTTAGAATATTAGGAACTATTATCTCGGAAACTTCACTTACTGATATACTGTCTAAGTAGTAGAGGGAGGGGCATAAAGACATTTTTCAGAAAAACCTTATATGTAAAATGAATTCCTTCTCAATGCATTAATTTTACAGATATCCGTTTCAAACAAAAATGTTTCTACGTGACATTTCTTATGGAATACTGGCCCGTTAAGTAAGCTGGTAAATTATTATGTTTTATTAATTTTACTAAAATTTAACTTTAAAATATATCTACATTTGAAAAAGAATGATGAATGGATACAATTTTGTTTTTAAATTTTTTAACGTATCAGTCTGTAAAAGTTTTATTGGATATTTTTTTATTCAAAACATTTATTTTTAAAATTGGTGCATTCAGATGGAATTCCTTTAATATGTATTTTCAATTTAAACTACGTGGCTGAAGATTTGGTAGGCAGACACATTAAATGATCAAATTTTCCGGAATAGTATAAAATTATGCAATAAGAATATTACATTTACAGTCTTACTAGCGAACCGGCCCGGCTTCGCCCGGTAACAATTTAGTATTTACAGCGATACATTGAAAGACAAAAATGGTTACTGTGAGTCATCCTTAAAAGATAAACATATGCTATCGCGGACTTTTCCGTAGACCTATTTGAGAGTTACAATCCTGTAGTACATTAATTTGAAGTATATCTTATGGTTTAGTCAGCGCAAGCCTTGTAAGCGCCCTAAAAGTGGTTTTTTACGACTTGATTACAAACGGTACGACATTTATCTACTATCTTTACATAAAATATGCATTTATTATACAACAAAACCTTTCTCAAGCAATTCTCTAAATAATGCCGAAAACCGTATCAAAATGCATTAAGTAGTTTAGAAGTACTAAGCGAATACACAAACTCGCGCGGATAAGTGACTTTAATTTATAATATTTAGATATGTCAAAATATATCCAGAGAACGCCGGTGTTAATTTTAAAGCAGTTTATTTAAGTGAGCGACTTGACACGACGTGATGCACAGCGACAAGCGGCAATAGCAAAAGGCGTGCAAAGTACTGGACGAGAGACAGATATTGGTATTATTGACAACGGAATACAGTAAGAATGGTAACTGCTTACGGTTTAATAAATAAAGTGAGGAGTGTTTGAAGTAAATAAATTAACACCTATGTGACAAAAATGTTTGCAGAGCTGTTCATGTGATACCAGAAATAACAGCATGTTACGGATATAACTAAAAAGCATACTTTCTTCAACATTGGTGCAATTAATTGTAAAGTAAGTTCTTAAAATCTGAGTTGGTACGTAGAACTTGGCTTCTATTTGAAAGCAATAAAGCTAGAAATGAAACCAGAAACGTACGCAACAGTAGTGAGACAATTACAAACACACAAGTGCCTTACCTGGGAATTGAACCCAAGAAGCTTCTATCAGTAAGCTAGCTTGCAAGCACTGCATTATGGAATTTGGATTACGAGAATAAACTTCGTATTTAATATATCTAATTTTTTTAATAATAGGGTTTACTAACCTTAAATATTAAGAGGGCCGTCATTTTGAAAATAAGTGACTGAGTCAATTAAAACATTTAAATTGACATGACCTACTATAGCGCTATCTGTGTGAATAATTTGGTGGACATCGGTTATTTGTCCCTGAGATATGGCATAAAAAACTTTATTTTCTTATTTAAAGCTAGCGAACAAAACCGCCAAAAAACAGGCTCTATATACGATGCTTACAGGGTATCCTGTCTACATACAAATTTTGGTTGGCTTTGGTTAAATTGTTTAATATACGTGGCAAACCTACCTTAATCATTTATGACGTCGCAATTTTGAAGATCCTTGTCTCACCCATTTAAATAATGAAAAGTGACACGGACTTCCGTAGCAACTATGGTGTGCAAAATTTGGTACAAATTAGTTAAAATGTTCCAGCATAACATTTGGTAGTATTAGTTTGATTTCTACTCGAGATATGGCACAAAACATACATCATTTTAGTATGGCGATCTTCATAAATGGAGGTCAAATGTATTGTAGTAGCACATTTAATGATTAAATATTGCAAATATTTAAAGTTAATTTAAAATAGATTACATAGCATTCTAAGTTAAAAAAAAAACACATGGCAAGAATTTTGAAAATATCTCTGATATGCTTAAAATATATCACTTACATTATCTACCTCAGTACTAGTTGCTTGCCAAATTTGTTTGGAATCGGTCAAATGTTTCCTGAGATATGACAAAAACTTTATTCGCATGGTGTCATCTCGAAAAATGGCGGATAAAAGATTCTCCATGTAGATAGAGTTGATATTTTAAATATCTGCTGCCAGCATATAATGATACGTTGGAAATGATGACATGGTTGCGACGATTTAGCATTTAGGGTTAAAATAAAAATTATATCCGACATTTTGAAAATAAGGGTCTGACGTCATTAAAACATGCAATTTTACATTATCTGCCGCAATAATACTTGTTTGCGAAATTTTACAGGAATTTGTTCATTGTTTCCCGAGATATAACACCAAAACTTTATTTATTCGCACTGCATTTTATTACAAAATGGCCAACAAAAAATTATTTGTGTAGCTACAGTAGTAAGTTGTAGTATCTACTGCAAGCGTACAAAGTAATGTTAGAATTTATTACATAATTTCGACGACATTGAAATCTTAATTAAAAATTGCTATATGGTCACCATTTTGAAAATATGTATGATATATATATAACATATCACTTAACATCATCTACATCAGTACTACTTGTTTGCCGAATTTGGTAGGAATCGGTTTTTTTTTACCGAGCTGTGACATATTACCTTTATTTATTCGTTAGGTGCTATATTAAAAATAGCCCGCAAAAGTGGTTGTGTGTTGTTTTATATGGTGCTTGTAACATATACTTTCAGTACACAAAATTTCATCGAAATTGGTTTAATGGTATTGTAGATGTAACTAATAAAACTAAATATATATGGCCGCCATTTTGAAAATAAGTACATAATCAAATCTTGTCACATAAGTTTACTTTGCCTATCATAGTATTACTTATTTGCCAAATCGGGTGAGAATTGGTTTAACAGTTTTCAATATATAATGCAAAATATTTATTTCTTTATTTAGTGTTATTTTCCAAAACTTCGCACCAACAGCAATATCCATCTCAAAATGTAATGCTTATGTGTTGCTCTGCCAGGACACAAAACTTGGTTTTAATAGGTTGAATAGTTTGTGAAATATGATATTAGCCTAAACATTACAATGGCCGCCATTTCGAGCCAAGGGGCTTTGTTGAAAACTTTTAAAGTTAGGTGTCCTTACTAAGTATAGCATGTGTACCAAATTTGTTGAAATTTGGTTGACGCCGTCAAAAAATTTTAAAAGATTTAAGAGAACACACACACCAGACACATCCATAAACACAAATAAACTCACTGAGGAACACAGACAGGAAAGTGATCTCATAAGCCTTCCCTTTCTCGGGAAAGTAAGCTTAAAAAAGTAATTGCTTAAGTTTCTGGGAAAACCAAAGCATAACGTGTTGCTATGTCTGAGAAGTGTTAAATTTTTTTTATGACAGTCTGTTTCGACATTTATAATAATAAAATGAAGGAAAATGTTACCTTACTCGATAAATATATCTCGTATTCGTGAAAAAATGTCAAACAACTTCGTTGCTTTCCTTTTGGCTTTCGCACTTAGGAGCAACATTCTTTGCGCGACAATAATGGCGGGAAGCACAGTCTGTAACGCTGGCGGGCGTCGACATCCCATCGCTCCATTGTGCAATTAGCAAACGAGTCTGTCTAGGCTATTGGCGTCGGTCGCGTCACGCAATGGCTCAAGTGTGTTCGAATTTGCCCAATCCAGCGACCTCTTATACGCAACCATTGGTACGGGAAAGCTGTGCCGTTTGCATTTCGTACAGTCTCTACAGGAGTAACACATTCTCGTGAACGTTCGTAGCTGAGCTGCGGTTAGGATGCACTGGTAACGAAGCGTAGGGTTCATTTCATCTAACAGCTGACATTTAACTACGTGTTGTGCAGTGAGGAATGCATTTGTGTCCGGTTATGATGCAGTGCTAAGCAGTATCCTTAAATTCAGACGTGCAAGCAACGCAGTTCCAACGCTTCTTGTAATCTGAGAGGTATTTTGACTGGCAGCTATATGAACACTGCACTATTAACCAAAGATTTAATGTAGAACATGTGCCACATTACGGGTTTACGGTCTCCGCTGACTTAAACATTCTCTAATCCAAAGTGTTCTACAAAACTTCAGATGATACTCCATATGGAAAATTAGATCGAAAAAGTATATATGACTTCTGGCCCAAAGAGATTGTTAGGGTGTTATTCACAGTGGAAAATGGGGAAAAAACAAACGCGTAAGTAATAATTTCTTAAACTCTTACAGACGAAAGAAAATAAATACCTACAAAATATCATAAAATGAATATGATTTGCCTCCGAATAGGTAACTGTAAATAATAACCAGAATGAGAAACAAATAGGCTCAAATTGCGGTAATTGTTTTGATAAAATATCATGACGGATTATTCATTCCCTGCCCGGATAATGAGTGAACTAACGAATGAAGAGATTGGTTAGCGAGCTACATAATAATACTTTTTTTCTTCTTCTTGGTGAATAGCAACGTTATACACGATGGCTCAAAAAGTAACTGAAGTGCATTAGTCATTACGGCATGATTATATATTTGACAGTAAAGTGTTTATGTTATCTTAAGATCATTTTTGTTTGAAATGATTAAGTAGAGGAGTTGATAATGCCACAGTATGGAAGAGAAGAATGCACCTGGGCTTACGAACATTATTGCCATAGCCCTGGTTCCGAATCAATAACGTAGCATCGAAAAGTTTCCTAAACCCTCTTTGGGGTGAGGGAGTTCGACGAAAGGGCGAATACTAACCCTCTCTCCTATATTATTTGTAGTTATTCTAATCGGAACTAAAAACTTTATCTAAGACAAAAATATTATAGTGATTGCTGTAGATACTACCGTTTTCGATATCTTTAATGTAAGGTAACAAACTGCTACGGAAATTTCTTCAGAGAGAAGTTGGGAAATTTTTCCAATAAGTGAACCTGTGCCATATTTGAAGCATTCATCTTGAATATCAAAGAAATGATGTTACGCAATAAAACACCGGAATATAGAAACATATATTTCATCTCCAGCTCTCTCATATCAGGAAAGATGAGGAGAAACATATATATGGGATCTAAATGCATAGGATGCGACATTGTAAAATTTGTGTTTCAAGGATATAGCACTACTGAAACTATATTCGAGGTTGTTGATAAGCCTTCCAGTTGCTCACAAGTATTAAGTTATTAATAGCGAGTATACTATTAAGCCCATGGTGGGATTATGGTGTTATTGCAGGTATTGCTGTAGTACATGCACGATCAGCAAAACAGCTGTTAGCTCACAGGTTTTATAATTTGCCTCTTATCAAATGCTACGAGACTCATTTTTTACCAATTTGTCCATAAATGGGCCAGTGAAGTTTGCAAGTTTCTTTCAAAAGTTTTATATAGGTCTAATGTTTAAAGTAAAGTGAAACTAAAGCTATGAGGTTTACGTATTGAGAAACGCTATAACGTCAAGCTGAAATTATAACATCTGGTATGGTTAACAGTTTCCATCCCAGAATTTAACTGGCTTACGGCTGCAGTGTGATTTCACTCAAGAATGTGACGTGTTGTCTTATTGCAAGAAAGTTTTATTATTTGAGTTTAAAAAAAAAGTTTTGAATAGTGTTCATTTGTACACTCGCAGCGCGCTATAAAATTGTTGTGAAGAATTTATTATGTCTATCGGACGAATTCGCTTTCATCTACAACAACATCCTGTTGGCCTTTACTCCGTATTTGTTATGGATATAAATTCTTCGGAAGTCATTTTTCACATTGAGTTTTACAGTTAATACTACGTTTAACGACAAATGTAGGTAACAGTACAGTACGGTTAATTAATCCAAAAAAACTATTTTTTTAATTTTAACCTCATAAAATCAAATGTTGTGTTTACTACAGAATATTAAATGAAATTATATTATTTTTAATATGTTGCCACAAAACACAGTTTTATAGTGACTGCTTAATAATAATTTCATTATCTTTTTAAAAAAAACTTAACAACGCTTATATGAAGAGTGCTATTCACCAAAAAAATTCAATATTTTACATTTATAACAAATGCTGTTCATTTTGTAGACATTATTTACAAATGTTATTTCCTTGCATAAAACAATTAGGCCTCATAATATTGTTGCAATATTGCCAAAAAAAAAAATTACCTTTTCAGTACTTTAGAATGTGAAAAAAATAAAACCAACATCATTTACCGATATGAGATAATTCACAATGAAATAACGTACCACGAGCTACTTCAAGACACCTTAAAAATTACGCTATGAAGGTTTTTCACACTTTTTGTAAATTGCNCATTATTTACAAATGTTATTTCCTTGCATAAAACAATTAGGCCTCATAATATTGTTGCAATATTGCCAAAAAAAAATTACCTTTTCAGTACTTTAGGATGTGCAAAAAATTAAACCAACATCATTTACCGATATGAGATAATTCACAATGAAATAACGTACCACGAGCTACTTCAAGACACCTTAAAAATTACGCTATGAAGGTTTTTCACACTTTTTGTAAATTGCTCAGAATAAGGACATTTTTGCATATTTTTTAATTGTATGACTTTATGAATTTTGTAAAAAAAAAAATTATTTTCAGCACGCCTTAAAATTAATTATGTTAGTCAATTTTGTTAACTTTTCTATAAAGCTCTTCCTTAATTTTGTTTCTGCGTTCCAAGAAAAAAGCATTTTAATTGTGGTTTGGACATACTCTGCTATCTGAATTCTGTTATGTGACTAAAGAGTACTTAAACTAATGGTTACAAATTTAATCGAATTTCGTGCAAATACAAACAAATGAATGTTTTGCAGACCGGCACCTTTAAAAACACATTTTATTTAGCACACATTTACCTCCAATTTCTATAATTAAAAATGACAAGTATCTAGGTTGTTTGTGCATNCAAGAAAAAAGCATTTTAATTGTGGTTTGGACATACTCTGCTATCTGAATTCTGTTATGTGACTAAAGAGTACTTACAACTAATGGTTACAAATTTAATCGCATTTCGTGCAAATACAAACAAATGAATGTTTTGCAGACCGGCACCTTTAAAAACACATTTTATTTAGCACACATTTACCTCCAATTTCTATAATTAAAAATGACAAGTATCTAGGTTGTTTGTGCGTATAAGTACAGAGTTTCTCGGAGATGAAAAAGTCGCAGCTAAAACTCAGCTGAAAAATGCCATGATTATCTACATGTAGATACAGTAAACCCTTGGCAGCAGATAATAAAGGCTGGAAAGGCAGTGGAGACGGAAAGCGGTCGTGGCTTGTGGCAGTAACTCTGGTGCCATCCTGTCCCTCCAGTCTTTGAATAATTCATGGAGTTTTAATTACGTCTACCAGGCGTGCCTGAAATGACGTAACTTCGTGATCAATTCAAAATTGAGCGCTTCCCTGACTGTGGTTTAGCCTACCGGCTGGTGAGCGTTTAAACATTTAAGTGTCGTTCTTACAGAGACGGTTGATATGACGTGATTGCTACCCCATGAACAATTCACTTTATCCTGTCAAATCGGTACAGTTATTTCAGATACTGAAAATGTTCTATATATTTAATTTATTTTCTTTGTAAAGTGACAAATGCAGTGCATGTATCTAAAATTGCGGTAGGATATATTTTTACTAGCAACAAAGCACTATTCGCCTTTTTCATTTAAATATGTTATGTTATTAACGTGCAATAATGGTAAAAATTAAATTTTTTTTGTTGTATCGAAATACGAAGTACGCCTTATTACACTAAAGTACAAGAAAATAAAGGAAAGGCGTAAATTTTTGAAGTTCACTTGTATATAAAGAACTGATAAATGTGCATTATTGCACTAACTAGCGAATCTGTGGCTTTTATTTTTCATAAAAAAATTAATCTATCCGTCTGTTAAATATCCGACAAAAAGGAATTATTAATATGGTTTGTTTTCGATCTTACCCAACATTAAAAAAATTTGTTGATTTGAGACAATTTTTTTAACAATATATGACGTTATAGAACAGGAAATACGGACATTTCAGAAATACCATAAATTTATTTCATAGCAAGACTACTGATAATTGTTATTAGGGATTTGGTAATGGCACTCTTACTCATTTCAGACATATGTTAATATAAGGTTGATGCATTGAACCAAATGAAAAGTTGGAAGGGGAAGAACTCAGCAGTTACGACGGTCGTAGAGGTTGTAAACCATTTTTTATCTGCTTTGGTTGAATGATCATTACAAGAAAAGGATTTGATAACATTTAATGCCGAGTGTTTATAATACTCGGATGAGCAAAAAAAAAAAAAACCTGGTACATCTGCCTAATATCGTGTAGGGCCCCCCCCGAACACGCAGAAGTGCCGCAAGATGACGTGGTATGGAGTCGACTAATGTCTGAAGGTTGCAGGAGGCGATGCACACCATGAATCCTGCAGGACTGTCCACAAATCCAATCTGCGCCAATTTTAGAAAGGGTTGCACGTCTGTCATGTTTAATAATTCTCGTCAGTCGTCGTTTGTTCCGTTCTTTCACGANCCAATTTTAGAAAGGGTTGCACGTCTGTCATGTTTAATAATTCTCGTCAGTCGTCGTTTGTTCCGTTCTTTCACGATATTTTACCGGCTGCAGCGATGTCGAAGATGTGATGTTTTACCGGATTCCCGATATTCACGGTACACTCGTGAAATGGNTATAAGTACAGAGTTTCTCGGAGATGAAAAAGTCGCAGCTAAAACTCAGCTGAAAAATGCCATGATTATCTACATGTAGATACAGTAAACCCTTGGCAGCAGATAATAAAGGCTGGAAAGGCAGTGGAGACGGAAAGCGGTCGTGGCTTGTGGCAGTAACTCTGGTGCCATCCTGTCCCTCCAGTCTTTGAATAATTCATGGAGTTTTAATTACGTCTACCAGGCGTGCCTGAAATGACGTAACTTCGTGATCAATTCAAAATTGAGCGCTTCCCTGACTGTGGTTTAGCCTACCGGCTGGTGAGCGTTTAAACATTTCAGTGTCGTTCTTACAGAGACGGTTGATATGACGTGATTGCTACCCCATGAACAATTCACTTTATCCTGTCAAATCGGTACAGTTATTTCAGATACTGAAAATGTTCTATGNGATTGCTACCCCATGAACAATTCACTTTATCCTGTCAAATCGGTACAGTTATTTCAGATACTGAAAATGTTCTATGTATTTAATTTATTTTCTTTGTAAAGTGACAAATGCAGTTTATGTATCTAAAATTGCGGTAGGATATATTTTTAATAGCAACAAAGCAATATTCACCTTTTTCATAGAAATATGTTATGTTATTAACGTGCAATAATGGTAAAAATTAAATTTTTTTTTGTTGTATCAAAATACAAGGTACGCCTTATTTCACTAAAGTAGAAGAAAACAAAGGAAAAGCGTAAATTTTTGAAGTTCACTTTTATATAAAAAACTGAGAAATGTGCATTATTGCACTAACTAGAGAATCTGTGGCTTTTATTTTTCATAAAAAAATAAATCTATCCGTCTGTTAAATATCCGACAAAAAGGAATTATTAATATGGTTTGTTTTCGATCTTCCCCAACATTAAAAAAATTTGTTGATTTGAGACAATTTTTTTAACAATATATGACGTTATAGAACAGGAAATACGGACATTTCAGAAATACCATAAATTTATTTCACANGACATTTCAGAAATACCATAAATTTATTTCATAGCAAGACTACTGATAATTGTTATTAGGGATTTGGTAATGGCACTCTTACTCATTTCAGACATATGTTAATATAAGGTTGATGCATTGAACCAAATGAAAAGTTGGAAGGGGAAGAACTCAGCAGTTACGACGGTCGTAGAGGTTGTAAACCATTTTTTATCTGCTTTGGTTGAATGATCATTACAAGAAAAGGATTTGATAACATTTAATGCCGAGTGTTTATAATACTCGGATGAGCAAAAAAAAAAAAAAACTGGTACACCTGCCTAATATCGTGTAGGGCCCCCCCGAACACGCAGAAGTGCCGCAAGATGACGTGGTATGGACTCGACTAATGCCTGAAGGTTGCAGGAGGCGATGCACACCATGAATCCTGCAGGACTGTCCACAAATCCAATCTGCGCCAATTTTAGAAAGGGTTGCACGTCTGTCATGTTTAATAATTCTCGTCAGTCGTCGTTTGTTCCGTTCTTTCACGATATTTTACCGGCTGCAGCGATGTCGAAGATGTGATGTTTTACCGGATTCCCGATATTCACGGTACACTCGTGAAATGGTCGTACGCGAACATCCAAATGTTATCGCTGCCTCGAAGATGCTATGTCCCATCTCTCGTGCGCCAACTATAACACCGCGTTCAAACTCACTTAAATTTTGATAACCTGTAGCACCAGTAACCAATCCAGCTTCCATACCTCTGTTATTTGTATACGCACGCCTATACCAGTTTGTTGGCTCTTCAGTGTAATTTATATGGCAAAAGATGACACAAGTTTATTGTAGTTATAACAGAAAATAATTCACGCATAATTTCGTTACTATGTGTAGTGTAACAGGAGATCTAAGCGTTAAAAACCAGCTGTTATAATTTTGTTTTTTTCACGAAAAAAATTAATTCGTAACTGTTGTGTTACATCATATTTCCTTTTGCCTAAACATTATTGGTTTTACAATATATAAAAATGTTAAAATAATACAAGAGGTCATCTACGTCATTACCGTTATTCCCTCTTTATGGAATCGTTCGTGCATAGTTTCCAGATGCAAAAGGCACAGTGCGAAGATTATTGACACAACCATCACTCTGTAAGTTCCTGGTGTCGTACAGCAGTGACGCAGCCACGTACAAACGCGAGCAAGTTCAGTATTTATGTGTGTTTCCTAATCCGTTGGGCTTAATCAGACCCCCCGCTTTTTTTTTAACAAGAAACTAACTGGTGACATGTTAGAAACTATGTAAATCTAATTCATAAATGGTTTTCGATTTTCGATTGAACAAAATTTCTGATTTCCCTTAAAAATTTGTATTCAAATTATTGTTCCAATATTCTGAACGTCTCAAAGTGTAATAAAATGAAGTTTTATTAAGTAAACTCAGCAGAAGGAATTTTGCATTAAAAATTGTGGTATTCTACATATACGTATTGTGAAGTCTAAGGTAGGATATTTAATACTTGTATTTCAGATGACACTACCATCCTTAATGGGGAACGATTATATTTAGTGAATTCAGAAAACACAGCAGGTATTTTAGCACACCAAGTTTGTTTTAATATACTGTAAGGCCATGCGAATAAATAAAGTTTTAATGTCATATCTTAGGACACCAATTTACCGACTCTAATTAAATTTAGGAAACCAGTAGTACTGAGGCAGATGATGTTAAGTGGAATATTTAAGCATGTCAGACACATATTTTCAAAATGGCGGCTATATATAAATTTTAGCTAAGAATGCTATATCGTCGAAACTATGCATTCAATTCCAACTTGACTTTGTATGATGGCAGTAGATATTACAGCTATCAACTGTATCGACACGGTGCACTTTTGTCCTTCATTTTGTAATATAGTGACATGTGAATAAATGAATTTTAATGTCGTATTTTGGGAAACAATTGGCATATTCCTACCAAATTTAGCAAACAAAAATTTCTGCTGCAGGTGGTTTGAACAGGTATGTTTTAAGTACGTCAGGCATTTATTTTCAAAATGAGGCTAAAAAAATACTTCAGCTCAGTATATGTATTAAGGACACAAATTCCAACTTATCTTTTTATGCTGACAGTGCCTATTACAACCACCAAATCTGTCTATGAAGAGCCTCATTTCTCTGCTATTTTGTATGATATAAAAAATTATATAAAAAATAAAGTTTCTATGTTATATCACGGCAAGCAATTAACCCATTCTTACAAAGTTGGGCAAAGTTGTTGTACTGTGGTAAGCCATATTAATAAAGATTTTTTTTTTGTAAGTATGACGCACTTATTTTCAGAATGGTGGCCATAAAATCATTCCAGTTTTGTGTGCTCTATCTACTAAACTATGTAATCTATTTTAACTTAACTCAGAATATTGGCAGTATACAGTCATCGAATGTGCTACTACAATACTTCTTTGTCCCCCATTTATGAATATCGCCATTCGAAAATTATTGAGATTTTAAGCCATATCTCGAGGACCAATCAACCGATTCCCAACAAATGTTACACTAGAACATTTTAACTATCTTATTACTAAGATGATATTTAAAATATTTTTAATAAAATTCTAGACTTCTGATTTTGGAACATTTCAGGGCTATATATTTTATGAACACATGAAAAATATTTAAAGTTGAATTTTTGAATGAGTGTCGTTTAGCTACCCTCTAATATTAATGAAATTATTTAAAATGTGATATATAATTCATAACTCATAAAAAATTATTAATATTTAATTTTTAATTTTTTATTAATTTTTTTTGTATGAATGGAGACGATTCAAAAAATATGTTTTACTTAGTAATAAAAAATTATTATTTATTTTCGACGATAAAAACAATTCTTTATTTACGGTGAAAAATAATTGTGATATTTTAGAATATGGAACTTCGAAGCTTTAAAAAAACTTGTACAGGGGATGGACAAAATAATAAGAACATCTGACATATACACAATATTTATTTATTAATAATGTGTTGGCCAACCATTTGCTTTTAGAACATATGCAATTCTTCGCAAAATAGATTCGTAGAGTGTCTGAATAGTTTCCAACGAAATGTTGTCCCATTCTGGTACCAAAACATCCGCCAATTGCTTCAATGGATTTGGAGATGGAAATCTGCTCCTCAACTCTCTGCTCTAAAACTCCCCTAAACGGTTAAATTATGTTGACGTCTGGCCAGGGAAGATGTTTAATGATATTCTGATGCTCCTCAAACCAAAACTGAACCTTTTTGGCTGAGTGTATGGGCACATTATCATCTTGGATAATGGCAGTGTTTGGCAGCAATATGCTAGTCCTAGTAAGAACTTCATTATTAAGGATGTCGAGATATTCATTCCCAGTAATGGGATCAGCTGAATATCACGATATAGCCGCCCAAATCATAACGGAACCTCCCCAATGCTTGACTGTAGGAAGCAGGCAGTCCGCACCCTAGGCTTCTTTTGGGGTTCTTCATACATAAACCTGGCCGTTTGTAGGAAACAATGTAAACGATTATTCATCGGACCATACCACATTCTTCCAATCATCAATTGTCCAGGTTTTATGATCGTGGCACCACTTCTTTCGCAGCTTAGCGTTGGCTTCCGTTTGTCGAAACAGTATTACTCAAGTCAGTGTTGAGTTCTGCTGTCACTTTTGCCGTGGTAGTTTTATGTTGTCTGGCCTCAATTATTTTTAATGTTCTTCGGTCTCTGTCAGTTAACTTTTGGTTTCGCCCACTTTTCCACTTCGCCGATGATGTTTTACCATGTTTTGTGTATACTGTCATTACCATGGATACTGTCGCTCTTGAAACGTTAAACAATTAAGCTGTTTTCGTCACAGACGGTCCCGCTAACCAAGCACCAACGACTTTCCCTCTTTCGAAGTCTGAGAGATCACATATTTCATCGATCGCTTGTTTTAACCGTCGCAGAACGAAGCCTATAATACACTGAAATATAACCTACAAGACTTGGCACGTAAACTGTGCAATACATTCGCGTCGCATTATTTACAGGGAAGCAGTGTTGCCGACATGCAACAAAATGTACTATATTGCATGGTGTTCATATTATTTTGTCCATCTCCTGTATATAGTGATAAGATAAATTTTAAATATTTGTCAGTCATCGCGAAACGCGACTTCCAAAATATAAATGTAAAAATATATATACCGAAGAATAAGGTTTGTACCATTTAGTTATGATATTAAATTTACCAGCTGCTAAATAATTTGAAAATAGGATCACACAAGAAATTTTACTATATATTAGAATAAATTGTGAGTATAAACTGAAAAATCACATTAAATATTCAGATATAGTTGTTAATAATTTGAAAGATACGAAGAAATTTAAAGGTGATCATATAAATGTTTTATGAAACTCTGTAACAGATTCAATAGAAATAAAAATTGGGGGAAATGTTGAAATTTATTTATAAGAATATATAAATAAATGTTATAAAGATATTATGAGACACAGAAATCGAAAAATTTTAAATATGAGATCAAATAATTTTACTGGAACTCATGATATAAAACCAAGACCAACATATATATTTTTAAAATGGTGTAATGAAAATATTCATTATGAATAAAAAGTAATCAAAATACAAAGAAAATGTCACCACAAGATTATATAAAATTGAAGCTTGGCATTCGAGATGTAAAGAAATTTTGCATTTACAATAGGGTTCAAATTATATAAATTTATATACGAGGTATCACATTTCGTTGATATTATTTTATAATCAATAATAATTTTACACAAAACAGTATATTAAATAGAATGAATAAACATCGTAAAATAAAAATTTTACCAAATATTTTTATGAAAATACAAGATCCGTCATTTAGAAGGGTCTATGTTATAATAAAAATAATAAATTTTTTTAAAAATTATTTTCAATTCCAGTTGGTCCAAATTTATACTAACTTTTAAAAATAACATTTCAAATGAAACAATACAAACTTCCCTTGCTTAATTTCCTAAATAATATTTTGTTACTTTAGAAAAAATTATTCATGTCTGTAGAACATAAAGGTTCAATTGTATTAGCTAAACTAAGAAAAAAAGATAGTTTTAGTTAGTTTTAACAAATGTGTTATTAAAATAGTAGTATTTATTAATTTAAAATTTCCCATCGTATATAAATACGTTGATTTTGATTCTTAAATAAAATGGTTGTTCTTGGTATGAAATCTATAAATCAAATCAAATCATTTAGATGTTTTTAAATTCTTTTCATATTAAATATAATTCATCGATACTTTGAAGAAGGACGATATATGATTTTCTATAAAATATAATTTATATTTTAATATGTACAGATTCAATCAAAAAGTAATTATAATTATATAATTAGAAAGATGTCTTTTTTAAATATTAATTTGAAAAGGTTCAAAACATTTACCATTTTCATAAACAATAACACTAAAACTAGCCGGCATAAAAGCAATAAATAAACTATAAGGTAATACATATAATTTAATAATTTTTAGTATTCGCATAAAAATCATTAATACAGTATTATTTATAATGTTATATTCTTATATTAGCTAAATTTTCCAATCACAAATTCATAACATTTTATTACATTATTTTTAAGGAGGTTAAACAACAGTAACACAAAGAGGGTCATGTGTAGAATAAAATGAACGTTATAACTAATGTTTGCCCGAAAATTGATTTACTGAGTTTTGCAACTGGACTACTCATATACTCTTTATATCATACGGATGCCTCAGAAATTACTCATTTGAAGTTTAATTATATATTAATAATGTATTTCAGAATATTATTTAAATCTATCTATCCTATGTTGAATTAACACCATAACCTCAGTAAAAATGCAGAAATTTGTGTATTCATTACCTTTACGGAAGCAAAAATACGTGCAACCACCCCCTTCACAATGTTGCAAAACTGGTTACGTCCATAGCAAAAATATATCCACAGAATAATTACAGTAGCAACACTTGGTAAATCCACATTGAAACAGAAGCATAACTTGACATATCACGAATAAATTGCAGAGTTGTTTCTTGAGCGCAAGAAAATGTGATCAGGTGGAATAAATGAGTGGCCAACAACAGCATTGTAAACCTTTATTCGCATTACAGTGGGTGTATTCTCTTGTGTTAACCAATAGCAGAGCATACCGATCATTGTCAGAGTTTTATTTTCACCTCCAGACACATCCGATACAAGGAGGATGGTGTGGATATCAGTCACATTTGTCGTTGTTAACCTATGTTGGGTTGACGAAACAATTCCATCAGACACTTTTGCGATGTCCGCTTCCGTTCACATATCGATAAAAGTGTTACCTTTGTTCTGAGGTGATTTTAAAGAACCCTTACAGTAAAATTGGATACGGAAATGCTCTACTACACCATATATTGAGGGCAACTACAAGTCATCTGTAAACGTGGCAAGAGTTACTCCATCATACAAGGTATAGAAATGGGACGAAAATCGAATGATGCGAAGCTGAAAGACATCGACAACCTGCTCAGCAAACACTTCGGACGAGGGAGAGTTGATTCAGGACTTGATTTTTACAAGAAGGTGATTATGATGATACTAGAGGTAACTGTGTAGAATAAGATTCAGATTTCGAAATAGTAGGTGACAGCGAGCTGCCAGTGTGAAGACCATGCTTGGTCTTGAGGACAGATGCTAATGTAACATACTATTACTGCTCATATTTTATGGTTTGCGTTTCAGTAAATAGGTACTGTGTGAAGAAATGTTACCGTGAAATTAACTATCTCAGTTTTTAAACAGTGTTTTGGATATTTTCAAAATTCATATTTTCGTTTGTATAATTAATTTGTACGTAGAAAATTAAATTAGAAGACAGAATACTGACTGGAAAATTAACTCTCTTGGACAATAACTATAACACCTGATAGTTTAATATGTATTTAAATTTAATGGTTACCTTATATTTCTGGTTAAATTTAAAATTATTTTCAATGAAATTTAATTTAAGTTTTGGTATACATAATTCTCCCAGAACTAGCACGGTATGTGATGTTTTCGTTGTTTCTTTTGTTGCATACATTTCTGGAACTACAAAAGAAAAACTGTTATTAACATATTACAAAAGCAAAATTCGTTTCAAATGATTTAAAATGCAAAACTTAGTAGGTTGAATTTTATTTTTGCAATAATTCCGAAAAAATACGCACAATATCTGTGACATTTACATAAAATCTTTCTGGCCCTCAGATACACCCACTACCAAACCAAAATCATATTTAAGATCAACTTTAGAAAATTTTTTTGTCATTCCCTGAATATTGTGTTATCGTTGCATTGTATTGTAAAGTGTTTATAAAAATCCTCCGGTGTTATGCCAGATGACTTATCAAGAGACGGCATGCAAACTAACTTATGGCCTAAATTAAATAAACACTTATGCCTTGCTCAGGATTCGAACCCAGAACCTCCCACGCAGCAGACCGGAGCGGTACGCCACGAGAGGTGATAATTTTATTAATATGTAAATAGCTGGTTTTGCAACTGGATGACTCATACATAAGTATTAGTTTTTCTTTGTCTTTTAATGTTTTGAAAATTGATTACGAAATAAAGTTATCCTGTCAATTTAATTTATCACGCCGTAAGAAGTTGTTACTCACTTCATATCATTCCTCCCCGAATATCTTGTTTCACTAAAAATAATTCCGTCTCCATCAGTGTGATTTTGTAATATATTATTTGAAAATTGTTTTTCCTAACAGTACTATTTTATACATTTATTAAAAACCAGTTGTAAAAAACATAATTTTTCAAATAATAATTATCGGTGTNCTAACAGTACTATTTTATACATTTATTAAAAACCAGTTGTAAAAAACATAATTTTTCAAATAATAATTATCGGTGTATAATGTATGGTATGTTTATTTCTGATACCAATAACATTTTCAAACATATTTTTTATGTCACATTAAATTTTTTATTAATTCTTATGTTAGCTGTGCATACATATTAGTTTAATGTAATGTATCATATTTTTATGTATATCCTTTCCATTAACTCTGGTATCAGTGTATATTTTTACTGAATAATCTTCCTAATCTAAATAATTTATAAGATATAATCGTAAATATTTATTAACTTGATCTAAATTAATTATATATATTCATTAACTGTAACATTTTAGATATATTAACATGTATTTGTTAATATTTATTATATTCTAAATAATTTATTGTTTCTCTATATTAATTTAAAAATATTTTTTAGGAATTTTTTTATAATAAAGATGAGATATTATCAGTTTTGACAGTTTCCTAAATAAGGTGGTTATAGAAAGTCAATTGATCTGCGTGTTTCTTGTCGTGTATTCTGTATGCTAGATGTTCCAGTAATACGGAAGATATGCGTCGTTAGAAGTTTCCTAGACAAAGTGATATTACCACTGGAATATTCTTCGCGTGGGGTTTTNTACGGAAGATATGCGTCGTTAGAAGTTTCCTAGACAAAGTGATATTACCACTGGAATATTCTTCGCGTGGGGTTTTCTTAACATGCTTCAATTCTGTTATTACTGAGATGTAAGCAGATTCACTTTGAATGCCCAGAACGTCAATACTGCTCTCAGTACCAGCATCTTTACCATGTAGTGGAGAGATGAGTAAATTTGTTTGCTGATGATGCTGAAAATGAATGATTTAAGAAAATGTATTTACTGATAATACTGTTTTGGCTTTAGTGCTGAGGCCCCTTGGCCATTCTAAGTTTCCATGCTCTTTAAATTTTTGCTGTAGCCCTCTCTAATTTTCCGCTGTTTATTCTCACAGTTTACATCTGTACTGGTATTAATATTATTTAGCTGTAAATAATAGGATCTGTCTCACGCAATGCACGAATGTTTTAAAAAATATTAACACAATTCAGCCCTAAGTGGATATTATTACATGGGTGTGTGAGATTGAAGTGCAGAACAAGGTCGTGCCATGTATGTGCAATTTTCTCTGACTTACAAATAGGTNCTGACTTACACAAAGCTGATTTAAATTATTTTATATGATAAATGAGATTAGGAGGGAGCACTGATGGAAGGAATGAATATATCAAAGGAATATACCACTCGAATTATGTGTAAATGTATTAATTTATAGTGTTTCCCACATAGTGCTATAAAATTGTATTTGCTCACACCGCTGAACAGAACACAAATTACTACAGAAAAGAGCTAGATTTGCCTGACTTCATAGCTTAATTGTTCCACTCAAAACTATCATGTCACTCTTGAACGTAGATACAGCGTGATGCAGGAGATCCTTGTTTTGTTTGAAATAGGTAAATGCTTTTGTCAGCCGTAAACTGGAAAGGGAGCAATAGGCCTAGTTGACGACTGACAATTTATTCGTGAAAATCACGTATGAATAAACATATTGTGATTCTGGTAAGCCGTTTTTAAAATCGCCAAAATATCACTCTAGAAACGACTCTGACAGGTGACAGATACGTAAGTATTNGCCAAAATATCACTCTAGAAACGACTCTGGCAGGTGACAGATACGTAAGTATTCCTGTCCGATCACCTGCACCCATTCAGGTCCATTGTGCATTCCGACGGACGTGGACAATTCCAGCAGGACAATGCGACATCCTTCATGTCGAGAGTTGCTACCGAACGGCTCCAGGAACACTCTTCTGACTTTAGAGACTTCCATTGGCCACCTAAATCACCAGAAATGAACATTGTTGAGCATATCTGGGATGCATTGCAACGAGCTGTTCAGAAGAGATATCCACTGCCTTGCACTCCTATGGATTTGTGGACTACCCTGCAGGATTCATTGTGTGAATTGCCTCCTGCATACCTTCTGACATACGTCGAGTCAATGCCACGTCGTCTTGCGGCAGTATTGCCTGCTCGCGGGGGCCCTACACGATATTAGGCAGGTATACCAGTTTTTTTGGCTCTTCAGTGTATTTTACTGTTTAGTGATTTTCCAGCCACATATTTGTTAGCTTACATTTTCTGTCGAGCATTCTCCATGGAAACTCCATGGAAACGGAGGTAGAAATGTACATGTCGCTATACATCCATGTACATACACTATGCAGAGACGCTTAAATATGAACCTGCATGGTGACATGCAGCCCTGAACGTTCGCTAACATTACTGCTGTCTGAAGAGGACTGGACTATGTGTGTTAATTACGTCAGGATTTTAACTAATCTGCTGCACACATTGTACATGACCAGCCTATCGTGAATTATTAAGGTAAATGTCTGAGTATTGGCTGGGAAATCCTCTGCAGCAGTCATTTCTAGCTGCAGTAGACTACGCCAGACTTTAGCCAATCAACAATTTTGCTAACGTCAAAAACTAGCAGGAGGCAGTGTTCATGAATTCCCCGTGTTCTAGCATGGATAACTGTGTTTGCCCATGGTAAAATCTCTGAAATACTGCATAAATTTGATACAGGTTCATATACATAGCATTAGTTAAATCTATTGTTAAATCTCCATATGCGTAACACACATATTTAAGGAATACTTTAACATTTTTTTGAATTATTGAATTCCATGCAGTATGCATTGACAGCATTTTGTTTGCCCATTGGAAACACAACTATTACGTAGCATGGTTTCTCGCTTGCGAAACTTGTTTTGACATTCGAGTTTCCGCTCACAGACCGCATTGCAATCGGGTACGTTTCTAAACTACATGAACTAAAAGCAATATCGATATTCTGGCTTTTCTCTGCGTGTTTAAAAACTTTTAATCGCTCCAAACTTTTTACTTGAACATGTGGAAGTAGCAATTCAATGAATCGTATCGTTAGTGACTGGTTTCCGGTGCGACAGCGGTATCCAGGACCGTGTTCGTATTTGTGTTGTCTAAGAGAATAGCTAGCTCCTGCTTGGAATTAATATTTATGTGCCTGTAGTCCTCGGAGAACCCTAGCAGCATGGATACCAGAATACATACTTAGAATTTTCTACCACCAGAGATGGGAACCTTAAAGTCCTGTTCAATCCANCCACGTCGTCTTGCGGCAGTATTGCCTGCTCGCGGGGGCCCTACACGATATTAGGCAGGTATACCAGTTTTTTTGTCTCTTCAGTGTATTTTACTGTTTAGTGATTTTCCAGCTACATATTTGTTAGCTTACATTTTCTGTCGAGCATTCTTCATGGAAACTCCATGGAAACGGAGGTAGAAATGTACATGTCGCTATACATCCATGTACATACACTATGCAGAGACGTTTAAATATGAACCTGCATGGTGACATGCAGCCGTGAACGTTCGCTAACATTACTGCTGTGTGAAGAGGACTGGACTATGTGTGCTAATTATGTCAGGATTTTAACTAATCTGCTGCACACATTGTACATGACCAGCCTATCGTGAATTATTAAGGTAAATGTCTGAGTATTGGCTGGGAAATCCTCTGCAGCGGTCATTTCTAGCTGCAGTCGACTACGCCAGACTTTAGCCAATCAACAATTTTGCTAACGTCAAAAACTAGCAGGAGGCAGTGTTCATGAATTCCCCGTGTTCTAGCATGGATAACTGTGTTTGCCCATGGTAAAATCTCTGAAATACTGCATAAATTTGATACAGGTTCATATACATAGCATTAGTTAAATCTATTGTTAAATCTCCATATGCGTAACACACATATTTAAGGAATACTTTAACATTTTTTTGAATTATTGAATTCCATGCAGTATGCATTGACAGCATTTTGTTTGCCCATTGGAAACACAACTATTATGTAGCATGGTTTCTCGCTTGTGAAACTTGTTTTGACATTCGAGTTTCCGCTCACAGACCGCATTGCAATCGGGTACGTTTCTAAACTACATGAACTAAAAGCAATATCGATATTCTGGCTTTTCTCTGCGTATTTAAAAACTTTTAATCGCTCCAAACTTTTTACTTGAACATGTGGAAGTAGCAATTCAATGAATCGTATCGTTAGTGACTGGTTTCCGGTGCGACAGCGGTATCCAGGACCGTGTTCGTATTTGTGTTGTCTAAGAGAATAGCTAGCTCCTGCTTGGAATTAATATTGATGTGCCTGTAGTCCTCGGAGAACCCTGGCAGCATGGATACCAGAATACATACTTAGAATTATCTACCACCAGAGATGGGAACCTTAAAGTCCTGTTCAATCCACCAGCCTGCCATTTTAGCTGCAGGATGTTGGCTGCGCATCAGTGAGAGATAATTCTTCATCGTTGATTTAATTCTAATATCTCTCGTCACATCCACTTCACATCCATTAATCTCGTACGTGATTCTATTTATCATGTGCAGAATACAATTTCTGATGATTCTCATTGTCACAGGTACAGTGTAATCGTCCCATGTAACCTCAAATATTAATTACACATCATGGTGAATATATATTGGTTTTGTACTGGGATTCTCACCTCGTACGAGGGTACATACTGACCTGGTAAGTAAGGTTTGTATGTGTGGATATCCACCTTGGTGATTGCGTCTTCGAAGCCCGCTGACTCGTCTACGTCTAATATTTCCACGTCTATATTTGTTGACCATAAGTCTCAATCATCTAAGGAAACACGTGTTTTGAGATGTTTACATGCTGGGTGCTTGCCTTGTACTGACATCCGGTGTGGTACAGTAAGATGCTCTCATTACCTTAGTACTCACTCGCTTAAATTTCAGACCCATATTTGTGTAAATGTAGGTATACTGTTATTTCCTGACCTCGGAAAGTAATCAAACGACTGTCTTGGTTTACTATAGAGACGACCAGTTCCTGTACGCTCTCCATCATGACCGGAACGTTAATAGGCATATTCGGTACATCCACCAGCTTAAAACCTAGAGGTACAAATGCAGCAAATTTGTATAGTTTTTGGCTGGGCTTACCATTGAGGTATGATCCAGTAACTAAATTACGGTTTATTCTTATAACATTAACGGGAAAACGTTTACTGGCAGAGTGGATTCATGCATTTTCTTTGCTTTGTTCTTATTGTTCGCGAATTCGAGCATTGTAGCAAGTGTGTCACCTCCGGTGAATTCTATCTGAACAGTACAGTATATCGTGCTGTGCAGTGTATTAGCAGTACCACGTAGTACCAACGTCACTTCTGGCTCCAATGTGCGCTTAAGGTACTCGCTTATATTTTCAATCCCATACAAACCTGTGGGTACACACACTTTGCCTCTCTTAGTGTCCTCCTTGATCTGGAAACATACAATTGCAATCATCTATGTACTGTGCAGATAAGTAGGTTAAAAAATCTATGAGCCCAACGAACCACACCCCGTCCAGGTTGAGCAGCAGGAAGTGCACAGAGCGCATTTCGAGCTATTGCCCGACACGATCAGGGTATTGGATATGGCTGANAAAATCTATGAGCCCAACGAACCACACCCCGTCCAGGTTGAGCAGCAGGAAGTGCACAGAGCGCATTTCGAGCTATTGCCCGACACGATCAGGGTATTGGATATGGCTGATGCTTACAAGTAGTATGTCCCCATTAAGTATAATGTTTTGTATATCTACCTTGAAGAGAACCACGGGCATAAGTGGCCACAAATTAATTCTNTGACCGGAACGTTAATAGGCATATTCGGTACATCCACCAGCTTAAAACCTAGAGGTACAAATGCAGCAAATTTGTGTAGTTTTTGGCTGGGCTTACCATTGAGGTATGATCCAGTAACTAAATTACAGTTTATTCTTATAACATTAACGGGAAAACGTTTACTGGCAGAGTGGATTCATGCATTTTCTTTGCTTTGTTCTTATTGTTCGCGAATTTGAGCATTGTAGCAAGTGTGTCACCTCCGGTGAATTCTATCTGAACAGTACAGTATATCGTTCNAATTCTATCTGAACAGTACAGTATATCGTTCTGTGCAGTGTATTAGCAGTACCACGTAGTACCAACGTCACTTCTGGCTCCAATGTGCGCTTAAGGTACTCACTTATATTTTCAATCCCATACAAACCTGTGGGTACACACACTTTGCCTCTCTTAGTGTCCTCCTTGATCTGGAAACATACAATTGCAATCATCTATGTACTGTGCAGATAAGTAGGTTAAGAAATCTATGAGCCCAACGAACCACACCCCGTCCAGGTTGAGCAGCAGGAAGTGCACAGAGCGCATTTCGAGCTATTGCCCGACACGATCAGGGTATTGGATATGGCTGATGCTTACAAGTAGTATGTCCCCATTAAGTATAATGTTTTGTATATCTACCTTGAAGAGAACCACGGGCATAAGTGGCCACAAATTAATTCTTGTGGCTGTTGCTCTGCTTCGTAGTTATAATGTATTCATATGCCTCTCAAATATGTTTCCAGTTCTGGTTGAGCCCTTAAATTACCGTGGTTATCAAAGTATTCTGCTGTATCACCACACTTTTTATATGCATTCTTATGAGTCCCCAGCCCGAGGCTGGTATCTAGGTTTACTATGCCACACTCAACTCGTCTCTGACTGTGCAGTAGGCTGTCGCACATGAACACACCTCGGAAATAGGTTATTTTTAATTAGCGGGCAAACATTTGTATGTCTATGTTTGTGAGTGGGCGACTGGGCANTCTTGTGGCTGTTGCTCTGCTTCGTAGTTATAATGTATTCATATGCCTCTCAAATATGTTTTCAGTTCTGGTTGAGCCCTTAAATTACCGTGGTTATCAAAGTATTCTGCTGTATCACCACACTTTTTATATGCATTCTTATGAGTCCCCAGCCCGAGGCGGGTATCTAGGTTTACTATGCCACACTCAACTCGTCTCTGACTGTGCAGTAGGCTGTCGCACATGAACACACCTCGGAAATTGGTTATTTTTAATTTGCGGGCAAACATTTGTATGTCTATGTTTGTGAGTGGGCGACTGGGCACAGTGACCTTCATACTGCCTCTTTCGCTTGGAACTTTGTTTCCTCTTTACCCCACCACCACCTTCACAGTAGGGAGGAAGGTACAAGCTGCCACTGTTGTTTACATCTAGTGAGCTCTTAAATATGTCTATTGTGATGAATCGCTTCGGTAAACTGCTTATTTTCTTCCTTGGCTGTGTTCAATGCCCTCACTACACTACTTGCGCCTACGATAAGGCTGCCGAGGATGTCGAGTGTTGGCAGGACGAAGGGGAAGNATCACCACACTTTTTATATGCATTCTTATGAGTCCCCAGCCCGAGGCGGGTATCTAGGTTTACTATGCCACACTCAACTCGTCTCTGACTGTGCAGTAGGCTGTCGCACATGAACACACCTCGGAAATTGGTTATTTTTAATTTGCGGGCAAACATTTGTATGTCTATGTTTGTGAGTGGGCGACTGGGCACAGTGACCTTCATACTGCCTCTTTCGCTTGGAACTTTGTTTCCTCTTTACCCCACCACCACCTTCACAGTAGGGCGGAAGGTACAAGCTGCCACTGTTGTTTACATCTAGTGAGCTCTTAAATATGTATATTGTGATGAATCGCTTCGGTAAACTGCTTATTTTCTTCCTTGGCTGTGTTCAATGCCCTCACTACACTACTTGCGCCTACGATAAGGCTGCCGAGGATGTCGAATGTTGGCAGGACGAAGGGGATGATGCCTCCTCTCTTCCCTACTACTTTGCAATGTTTCCTCCATGTCTTCCAAGATTTTTCTTCCTTCTAAACTGCAAACCCATTCCACTCTTGACTTAAGTTTTCATAATCGTGGACATGCTCCAGGCAGCTAGACCTTCACCGGGTTTGGACTTGGGTGACCTAACTATCGAAATGGCTTTTTCCATGAGAACAGTGTAAGCTGCATTCCTATCTTTCAACCCTTTACTTGTCATGTAGGTGATGTTGTGTCCCTTACATGCATTGTACAACGAATTTACATGGATATGTATTCACCAGTCCGCATCTGCTCTTGGTCTTACTCCCAAGGCACTTTACGACATACTTACCCAACTTGATCGTCGCATCTACTTCAAATGATGGTTTTGTAGTATGTGGCTGTCCATATCACCCGACCTCGAGCTTGGCTATCCACATCACACGAGAGCGCACGAGAGCGCACATGGACGCACACACACGAGAGACGACTACCTCGCTAGGTCTCGAGCATGGTCCAGATGTCATAAGTACCATTGGTTTACCTGTCCATGTTTCAGTTCAATGGAGATCGTGCCACAGACCACCACAATTACTGTTAGCATCACTGCTGATGACAAAATTATCTCTATCATTCCTAATGGTTAATAGCACATAATTAGATGTTTTATATTACGAAATTCAACCCCCGGTGGAAAACACTTTAGATAATATCGAACTGTCCCGATAAAATACGGAAACATTTTCCATTGCCTCGATTTTCCGAATTACGACTGGGCATTTGTCCAACCATATAATGTTTACTCCAATATAAAAGTACGAGAAGTACACTTATTTAATTCATAAGACTCCATTACTCAACATATCCACGAGATGAGCTCACTGTGGCGTTGGTGTGTGTCAATAGGAAGCAGCAGTCCGCGTATTTCTCGGAAACGGGCGCCGCAAACAAAAAACAATTTCGTCGTAATGCATATTAGGTCTTTATTTTTCATTACACTACAACTTGTGTTTTGTTTTGTGTGATGCTTTAAACTAGCTTTATTTGTTAGCGTCACGAAGACCGGTTTAAATGTTATCATGTTTCAGCTAACTTAACAAACAGTGACTTTAAACCAACTAGTGAATTACATCTTCCACGAACTTTATGGAAGTTAAAATAACCGTATTATTAAGTTAATTAAAAACACACATAACGATTCCATGGTGAAAGGTCGAGACAATGAAATTACTCAATGGCCCAATGTATCACTTGTAATAACATTTTCCGCTTCAAGGGAATGCATGTGAATATTTGGAGTAATATCTGCTTGGTTATGTGGGTAAAATGATGTTAATTTTAAGAAAACAGTCGACGGGAAATTTTTTTGATATCAGAATCTGGTGATTTTTTTTTATCTTTTTTTTTCTTACTGAGTATAACTTCAGTGTAATTTTAAAAAAATGTCAGTTGCATGGAAAAAATTCCTTCACACAAAATTTGTTTATTTAAGAAAAGATATAATGAAAATTAATTGGTACTGGTAACAATTTATGTTAACAAATAGAATCAGGAAATGATCAAACGAACCACGTCATTTTCTCATATTGACACAAAAGTAGTGCTAGGGTGCCGATAAGTTGTGTGAATAATTTCTTGTTTGTTTGTTATTGCGCCAGGAATCCTACAGCAAAGTTTTAGGTCCATCATATCACATTCGTACATCCCAAGATATTCACGCCTCCTTTATTGGTGTTTCCGAAGTTGGCTTTTCTTGTTGGTTTATATTATTTACCTCATTTTAAAAATTACTACCAACCCTGTTAGTCAGTTTGGTTTTTAGACATTACGTTCACTGTGCAGAAAATATAGACAGGAACACTATTGACATGAGAAAGTTTGAATAGTAAATATTTAACTCTCATACAGTAAAATTGTAGAACTTGCAGAAAGTTTTCCTTTTTAACCATTTAAATTTTTGCATTTTTTGCACTGTAATAATGGAAATATTTTTATGTTCAACTCATTTGTTGACTGTTTCAGTTGCAANAATTTTTGCATTTTTTGCACTGTAATAATGGAAATATTTTTATGTTCAACTCATTTGTTGACTGTTTCAGTTGCAATGTGTGAATTTGTCTCAAACAACCACTTAGATTATACATAATTCATTTCACTAGACTGAGTAGTTTCAATGATATTATTACATTTATGAAAGGACCTCAAGGGAAATTCATGACCTTATGAAAAATGAAACAATACACGCAGAGCAAGAAGAGTGAACATTTCAATTAATTTGACCGTAAAATTAGTTCAGGTTTTCAGGTCTCTGTTCAGTTTTTATAGACTTTTGCACTAAGAGAGTAATAAAGAAATAAGAATTTGTATTCTAAATAATGTGCCNCTCTGTTCAGTTTTTATAGACTTTTGCACTAAGAGAGTAATAAAGAAATAAGAATTTGTATTCTAAATAATGTGCCATTAGTTATGTAGCAGACATTGATTCTTAGCAACCATCGCTATTGTCTTACATATTAAAAAAATTGTATCTCAATTCGCCGATACAATTTTTTGTTATAAAAAGTAGACAACCTACATTTCAAAATAGAAATTTAAAAAATGAAAAAAATCTCTGGCTACACATATACCTTTGACGTCCTGTAAAAACGGTAATATTTATCGTTGGTTATNGGCCCAATGTATCACTTGTAATAACATTTTCCGCTTCAAGGGAATGCATGTGAATATTTGGAGTAATATCTGCTTAGTTATGTGGGTAAAATGATGTTAATTTTAAGCGAACAGTCGACGGGAAATTTTTTTGATATCAGAATCTGGTGATTTTTTAAATATTTTTTTTCTTACTGAGTATAATTTCAGTGTAATTTTAAAAAAATGTCAGTTGCATGGAAAAAATTCCTTCACACAAAATTTGTTTATTTAAGAAAGATATAATGAAAATTAATTGGTACTGGTAACAATTTATGTTAACAAATAGAATCAGGAAATGATCAAACGAAGNAAAGATATAATGAAAATTAATTGGTACTGGTAACAATTTATGTTAACAAATAGAATCAGGAAATGATCAAACGAAGCTCGTCATTTTTTCATATTGACACAAAAGTAGTGCTAAGGTGCCGATAAGTTGTGTGAATAATTTCTTGTTTGTTTGTTATTGCGCCAGGAATCCTACAGCAAGGTTTTAGGTCCATCATATCACATTCGTACATCCCAAGATATTCACGCCTCCTTTATTGGTGTTTCCGAAGTTGGCTCTTCTTGTTGGTTTATATTATTTACCTCATTTTAAAAATTACTACCAACCCTGTTAGTCAGTTCGGTTTTTAGACATTACGTTCACTGTGCAGAAAATATAGACTGGAACACTATTGACATGAGAAAGTTTGAATAGTAAATATTTAACTCTCAGACAGTAAAATTGTAGAACTTGCAGAAAGTTTTCCTTTTTAACCATTTAAATTTTTGCATTTTTTGCACTGTAATAATGGAAATATTTTTATGTTCAACTCATTTGTTGACTGTTTCAGTTGCAATGTGTGAATTTGTCTCAAACAACCACTTAGATTATACATAATTCATTTCACTAGACTGAGTAGTTTCAATGATATTATTACATTTATGAAAGGACCTCAAGGGAAATTCATGACCTTATGAAAAATGAAACAATACACGCAGAGCAAGAAGAGTGAACATTTCAATTAATTTGACCGTAAAATTAGTTCAGGTTTTCAGGTCTCTGTTCAGTTTTTATAGACTTTTGCACTAAGAGAGTAATAAAGAAATAAGAATTTGTATTCTAAATAATGTGCTATTAGTTATGTAGCAGACATTGATTATTAGCAACCATCGCTATTGTCTTACATATTAAAAAAATTGTATCTCAATTCGCCGATACAATTTTTTGTTATAAAAAGTAGACAACCTACATTTCAAAATAGAAATAAAAAAAATGAAAAAAATCTCTGGCTACACATATACCTTTGACGTCCTGTAAAAACGGTAATATTTATCGTTGGTTATNAAAAAATGAAAAAAATCTCTGGCTACACATATACCTTTGACGTCCTGTAAAAACGGTAATATTTATCGTTGGTTATTTACCCCAACATTTCTAAAACGAACACGTTTATTAAATCTTCAAGTAGGCCTACATATTTTCTTTGTGATTCTCCTGCATAAGCAAAACCGAAATCTTTTTTTAATGTGCCAGTACTTGGACATCAGTAACGACGTTGGACTATTTTATGTTTAATGGTAATATTATCTTACAAACACATGTACGTATATTAACACACACAACTTTTTCCCCTTTATTCGTCCACCGCTCGGCGAGTGATCTCTGTTTGTTTTCCGCTATGCAGAAAAAGAGTTTTACATTCGCGGTTTTACGATGTTTGTAAGAAATACGATATGTAATCTGGAGCATGCGCAGCACCGATGGTGATTTTCTAAAAATAATGTGTGCGCACGTAGTACCTGGCATCAGTATCACTCGGGGTTCTCGTGAACTACCATGTCCCGAACTAATACGAACATGTAGATAAAATTACAAAACTCATGCGTCGCAGCAGAAGAAATTTTGCAAATTATATTTAGATTTGTTACGTGTCAATATTATGCCAACATATATGTTGTAAACATGCCCTATTTCACTTTATAATTAAAAAAAATAATTAATTAATTTTTGTCTCTCTGTAATTATTAAACTGGAACTTATTTTGAATTTTCGAACGTGACAATCTGAATCCAAACTTTCACTTTAGTTTAAGATAAAAATTATTTTCATAAATATACGTAGTTGTTTTCACAGAATATCTTGCGTCGTGAAGGTTTATTTCATGGCTCTTATTCATATGTATCATGTGCTCTTAAACAATTTGTGTCACGCCAAAAACAACATTTAGTATATTTGCTCCCAAAAAATCAAAACTTTCCAAATTGAAATGTTTTTTTGATCTTACAAGAGCGTTGCAACTTTTACACTTATTACTTAATATATCTCAAAGGCTGTCACATGTACACCACATTATCTCTTAAATTTAACATAAGATAAGAAAAGGCCCACACAACTTTAGAAATGCAATGAACATAAAAAATCAGATACTCCGTTTTGACAATTACATTTTAACAAAAAAAATTCAGTTTACTTCTGGGTGTGCCTTTGCTGGATCTGTGAGCAGCGGCTCCGCTCCACGTGGTTCCTTCAGTGAGAAATCAAAACGCTGAGAAAGGTGTGCGTGGTTGCACTGCTCACGACTCCCCCTGTCCTTGGAGTTCCTGACTTGGGTCCCGCGCCACCATCACACGGACCGGAGACGCGTCGGTTCGTTTTTCCGTCCGTCAAAGACCGGCTTTCTTCTATTAAGCATAAGTCAATACCAACTTATTGCCGAAGTTAGGAAAATATTGCTGTGCGATCAGAAAGAGATAGATAGAGATACATATATATATAAAGAGAGCAATTACTATTGGAAGGACGCAAAAAAGCTGTTGGCATTGTAGTTGTATAGGATATGTTTTTATGACTTAAACATACAGTACACAGAAGTACTGCAAAAATCCTTCGTACCGTATTTTTTTTTTTGGGAAGGCTGTTAAGAAAATACAATTTTTCTGTTGCTTCAAGACTTCCAGTGAAGAGGTGCAACAAAACCAGAATTATAACGTGTTAATAAAAATACTCTTAAACGAAGTATTATTTATTTTACAAAAATGCCAACTATTGGTAAACTATGAATTATTACCTAGTAATTAAAGTGTGTAAAGTAAAAACAAATTCAAATTTTTTAATGTACTTTCGACAATATAATACTACCAGCTGTTTAATAATTTCACTTTTGGTTAATTGAAGTTATATTTCTTTTGGCTAGTTGAGGGTAAAAGATTAGTGTGCAACGGAAGTTGAACGCGCACAGTGGAACGAAATTTGACAGTGAACGTGGTAGAGGTATGACCCAATGCGCATGCGCATATCGTCTAGCAATACACAAACGCAAGGTACACAACATAGCACGTGGTTATCTTTAAAACCGATAGAAAATCAGTTCATGTAATAAGGAATTTGAAAAAAATTTCATTTATATAAGTAATTCATTGTGAATATACATATTCTTATTAATTAATTTTACTTACAGGGGATGGACAAAATAATATGAACACCATGCCATATAGTACATTTTGTTGCATATTGACAACACTGCTTCCGTGTAAATAATGCGACGCGAATGTATTGCACAATTTACGTGCCAAGTCTTGTAGGTTATATTTCAGTGTATTATACACTTTGTTCCGCGACGGTTAAAACAAGCGATCGGTGAAATGGGTGATCTCTCAGACTTCGAAAGAGGGCAAATCGTTGGTCTCGGTTAGCGGGAGCGTCTGTGACGAAAACAGCTGAATTGTTTAACGTATCACGAGCGACAGTATCTATGGTAATGTCAGCATACACAAAACATGGTAAAGCATCATTGGCGAAGAGGAATAGTGGGCAAAACCCAAAGTTAACTGACAGAGACCGACGAACATTTAAAATAATTGTGGCCAGGCAACATAAAACTACCGCGGCAAAAGTGACAGCAGAACTCAACACTCACTTGAGTAATACGGTTTCGACAAAAACAGTAAGGCGGGAGCTCCACAAAGCTAACATTCATGGAAGGGCTGCAATTGCGAAATCCTTTATAACGGAAGCCAACGCTAAGCTGCGAAAGAAGTGGTGCCACGATCATAAAACCTGGGCACTTGATGATTGGAAGAATGTGGTATGGTCCGATGAATCATCGTTTACATTGTTTCCTACAATCGGCCGGGTTTATGTATGGAGAACCCCAAAAGAAGCCTACGATCCGGACTACCTGCTTCCTACAATCAAGCATTGAGGAGGCTCCGTTATATTTGGGCTGCTATATCATGGTATTCAGCTGGTCCTCTCATTCACATCACTGGCCGGATTACTGCGAATTAATATCTCGACATCCTCAACGATGAAGTTCTTACTATGACTAGCATATTGCTGCCAAACACTGTCATATTCCAAGATGATAATGTGCCCATACACTCAGCCAAAAAGGTTCAGTTTTGGTTTGAGGAGCATTAGAATATCATTAAACATCTTCCCTGGCCAGACGTCAACATAATTGAACCGTTTAGGTGATTTTTAGAGCAGAGAGTTGAGGAGCAGATTTCCATCTCCAGCATCATTGAAGTAATTGGCGGATGGTTGGTACAAGAATGGGACAACATTCCGTTGGAAACTATTCAGACACTCTACGAATCTATTTTGCGAAGAATTGCAGCTGTTCTAAAAGCAAATGGTGGTCCAACACCTTATTAATAAATAAATACTCTGTATACGTCAGGTGTTCATATTATTTTGTCCATCCCCTGTACATTATGGCGTGGAAAATTTGTGACAAAAATTGTATAATACCATTTTGAAAGCGTTTTCAAGTATCTGAGGTTAATTTTTTGTGAGTATTATTATCAAGCCTATTGTTATTAAATCAAAAATTCTTTGATAAAAACATTATCATTTTGTTTGGTCAAATCCAATTATCTTATACATATCTCTTTATTTTGAATACACTTTCTGTGCAATAAATTATATGTTAATATTGTATAAACAAAAATTCTAATATTTTTCAATACAATTATTTTAATTTAATTATGTTTTTTAATCAAATATTTATCAATTGTATTTAATATCTTTCTTACATAAATAATTTGCATATGTAATAAAATTTTATTTTAGTCATTCCAAAGGAGTATAACTTCTAACGCGCGTACATAAGTATACGCACCATGTATTTTAATAACATTTTAATAATTACATGTTATTGTAAACGAACGTTTGTGACAATAAAAATCCAGCGCTGTTAAAAAGTATTATGTTTCACTTCTCAGTGATACACAACAGTATAAGGACAAATTATTACTGTTTTAAGATAGTTTCAGAACAGCGAGCACTTAACTCAAACATTTATGTCATGGTATTTGACACATTAGAAAGATACGCTTTTGTATATTCTGGCATATTTTGTAATTGTAGTTTTACAATAGGAATTTATCTTATAAAGCCACCCCATTTCTTAAAAAAGTAGCAAAATTGTATTTAATGAAATACGCCAAAATAAATTATTGAAATAAATTTTAAAATATTTCTTTCCTGAACAGCATTGCACCGCTGCGTTTAAACGCGTCTGGTAAAACATGGTTACGATATCAGTCCTATTGTAAGATATGTAATTTTTAGCGAAAACCGGCGGGAGACATGGGCAATTTAATCACTTTCATGGCTACAGAATGGTGATGGACGAGACAGCTGCTGAAGCCACGGTGCCGTGCAGCCGCTACCGGTCACAGTTTAGCCAAATTATCCGGAATTAAATACCTATTGTATTAACAGTCCCGTTAATACGGGAACAGCTAGAACTAATGATCTTACTATAATGACAAACCTCAAAATTCAGTCAATATAAAACAATTTTAATAGTAGTATTGCTGTACTGCATAATCATAAGGTAGCTTACCAGTAAGAATGGGAGCATTATAATGTTCTAGCGAAATGTTCTGAAATCCATAACACATCTCGATGACAACCATTAACAGATATAAGTATCATGGAACAGTATCTAGTTTAGGGTATGAAACTAAACAAACAGAAAATTTGCCGTCAACACACGCAGTATCTTTCCGCGTGGCTCAACATCTCGTCAACAGCAAGGTCATTACAAGAAACAAGCTGCTCGAACAAGCAAGTTTGGAGAAGTAATTGGACATGGCGTATATAAAGGATGCATCATAGCAGTACCTTGCAGTGATTATGAAAAACTTTTGGTAGGGGGGGGGTGGCAATGGCCGAACCCGGAATGGAACCCCAGTTAACACAAATGCGAATATAGTGTGTAACCATGGCACTTTTCCATTCGGAGCCTGAAAAATATGCTAGGTGAGATCAATTGTAGGTGGAGAAGTGAAAGGAAATTGGAGAACCACCCAGAACCTACGAGAAGCTATCTATCCACCGGAGGGGCCGCAGTGGCTCAACAGTTAGACTGTTCGCCTCCCACCAAGGCAAACCGCACTATAAAAAGTTTTTGAAGAAAAATTTCCTTACGTGCAATAGAAGCAATTTACTCTTACAGCAAAGGATAGTACAGTACAAATTTCAGGTAAATTTACATGACCTATAATATAGTTTTCCTTGAAGGTAGCGAAAAGTTACCTGATAAATGTAAGGGAAAATTCTATCACAAGTAAGGGAAAGTTGGTCAATGGTATATCAAATTATACTACCATTAAACGCGTGGAATCGATTTTACCAAACATATGTTATTTAACACAGTTAATTTCTTCCCAACTTTCCATCCAAGTGAGCTGGTCCCGAACTAACGTACTTTAGATTTCTGGGCGATTGCACTAACCGATACACCCCGGCGACTTTGCAGACATTACGAATTTGTAAATACTCTAACCTTAAATTTTTAGTTAACAAACTTTTCTAATGTGTGGATGTAATTCTAAAAAATAGAGTCAGAAAAAATAAACAGCATTGATCCAACAAGCATAAAAGCGATAAATGTTTCAAGTCTAGAGAATTTTTATAACAAACTAACTATTAATAACTTAAGCTATCAGAGAGAGAGAGAGAGAGAGAGAGAGAGAGAGAGAGAGAGAGAGAGCGGCTAAATTTTTAACTTTGTATGTTAAAGAGTGTTTTAAAATAAATAACTTTTTGAACGTTGAATAGCTACAGTATATTTCTAGAACAAGTTATATGTATTGGTTTAAACCAGTGGTCCACGGATCACAGGTGGTCCGTGAGAGCCTCGGGTGTGGTCCGCGGAAGGGTCCGTCAGCACATATAAAAAAGCTGCCATTAAATGGGGATTTTAAAAGCGATATGCGTTCAACGAGATGGGGTGAGGGGTGAATATATCCGTGCTGATGACCATCAGCTGTTGAATTGAGATGTAATTAAAATAATTTTTATTAGAATATGATACAAAATAACTATCATTAGTTATGTTTAGATGTAGCAAATGAACTCTCAGCAACATTAAACAACCAGAATGGGACAGCGCTCTATCTGAGCTCTATCACGTGAACACTTCGTGGTTACGTCTGCGTGCGCCACGCAGTCACATGCTCACAGACTGTCAGTGCTGGGTGTAGAGACGGCAGTCGGCAACTCAATTGCTCAGTCTGTAGCAGCGAGTCTTGCAGAGCAGTGCGATTCCTTTTGCTGTGTTCACTGATATTGCGCAATATTATTGTGCGTGTTTGTTTGTACTTTTTCTATCGAAAATGGTTCCGAAGCGGAAATATGCCAGTGATTATATCAAGTTCGGATTTACGGCAATTGAAGTAAATAAGGAGATTAGACCCCAGTGCGTGATTTGTGCTGCTGTCCTCAGCAATGAAGCCTTGAAACTTGCATAACTAATATGTCATTTAAAGACAATTCATTCTAACTTAAGTGACTGACCACCTTAATTATTCTCTGGAAAATTAGAAAACTTAAAGAAAATGAAATTAGGGAAAACCGGTACAGAAAATTAATTGCCTGAAAAAGCCCTTTCAGATTCATTTGAAGATTCACAGTTAATCTCCAAGGCAAATAAACCCCATACTATTGGCGAAACCCTAGTGAAGCCATGTTTGACACACGTTTTAGGGGTTGAAGTTTCTAAGAAAATTTAAGATATTCCCCTATCCAACAGTACAGTGAAGGCATGGATCGATACAATATCCAAAGACATCGAGGAGCAGCTGATCTGTGAAATTAAAAAGTCTCCATATTTCAGTTTGCAGTGTGATGAAAGTACCGACGTTGCTTAATGCAGCCAGTTACTAGATTTTTTTCGGTATTTAGGAGACAAAAACACAATCAAAGAAGAACTTTTAATATCCCAAGAGTTGGAAACAACATCGAAAGGAAAATATGTCATGAAAATCATTTGTGATTACTTTGAGACACATGGCATTGAGTGGAAGAGGCTGGCTGGATTTTGTACCAACGGAGCCCCTGCTATGCTGAGAACACGTTCAGGCTTAGCAACGTTGGTGAAAGAGAAGAACCCCACCACAGTGATGATGCACTGCATAATTTACTGTCGATCATTAGCACCAAAAACATTGCCCGAATACTTGCCGAATGCAATGAAATTGACCATAACGATGGTGAACGCTGTTAAAAGTAGTGCGTTATACACTCGTATTTTCAAAAGGTTATGTGCAGCATTAGACTCTGAGCACTGAGGTGCGTTGGCTGTCAAAAGGCAATATGTTGGCACGCTTATATAAGTTGAGAGAAGAGCTAAAAGTATTTTTTATTGAGATGAAAATGCAGCATTTCTTGGAACAATTGAGTGAACTAACTTTTGAGATGCAACTCGCATATGTAGTAGATATTTTTGGACGTTTGAACCAGCTGAATTTACAACTTTGAGGTTCTGGAAACGAAAAGTTTGAAGGAATTGGTAATATATATGTATGCGAGGACAAACTTCGAGCGTTCTTGTGTAAAGTTGATCTCTGGATAGGCAAAGTTGAAGAGAAAAACTTTCAATCTTTCCAGACTTTTAAAACCCTTGCTGACGACGGGGACTACGCCGCTGTTACATAAAAAATACAACATAACGTACTCAGTCACTTAGGCACTCTCAAGTGTGAATTTACTCGTTATTTCCCAGAATATGGTAACAGTTACACACAAGCTATAAAAAAATTATTCCAAATCCTTTCAATTTCAAGCCTAAGGATCTCCCTGATAATATTCAACAGGAGGTTATTGAACTTCAAAATGACAGTAACTTCAAGGACTCGTTTGAATATGGTGTAAACCTAGAAGAGTTGTGGTGTAAAAAAGCCATATATTACCCAAAAATTTGGCAAGCAACTTTGCGGTATCTCATGTTGTTTTCGACAACATTTTTGTGTGAGCAGGGATTCTCGACTTTATAGTTAATCAGAAACAAACAAAGAAATCGGCTATGTACAAGCAGTGATTTGAGAGTATCTCTAAGCAAGAGTCTAAGTCCTAGAATTCCTCAGCTTCTCAAACAAATTCGTGCACAAAAGTCACATTGAGAAAAACATTGCGGTAAAAACTTTTTACGAGTATGCAGTAAGCTGTACATTATAAAAAATTCATTTTTATTTCGTAAATAATTTGTAATTAAGTTGTACTGTATGCTAATTAACAGTCATAATAAATTATGTGTTTTAAAAAACTGTTTTACTTAATCACCTTTGAATTTGGTTACAACTGATAGGGGATATGGCAAAGGGGTCCGTACTGATTAAATTTCAGGCTGATTGGTCCGCAGACTTCTACCGGTTGGGAACCACTGCTTTAAATGAATTCCAAAATTTTGCCATCTACAGAATTATCTAATTTACTAGCGTGTCGTTACAAATACTTTTTCATGATTTTTAGTTACTCTGTACATTGAAACATGTTTATTAAATAAAAATACATTTGTAAAAAAAGATATCAATAAATCTAGTCTTGAACTCGCGAACTTAAAAGACTGATCACATACATCTCCGTAGGCAAAAACACTACCACGTGCTACCATGCACCACTATTCTACCCTCACTTTTTGTGTTCATTTTCATGTTCTTTAATGGATTAATGTTCCGTTATGGGATAGAGTTTCCACTTTTAACTGTTTTATGAGTATTTTGTAACTTTTCTTTAAGAAATAATTATATTTTAATTTTTTTTTTTTCCTATTTTAACAAACAAATCCTACAATGTTTCCAACATAGCGTCTTGATTCCTTTCTAACCTCTCCATATAATGTTCTAGTCTCTCCATATAATGCTAAAGATATGCGCATAAAGGTTATGTGAAGTCATACGGAAATTATCTCTTACACGTTAGTGATATTTCAATGGTGAACCTTACGGCAGGTTTTTGTAATTTTACCTTACATGTAAAGAAAAGTGTGTTTTTCTTATACTAAACGGAATATTAACTCACTAATGTAAGCTAAATTTCCTAATATTTTTTACAGTGTCGCTTCAATCTCCGGTCGGGTCACTCCAAGATTTTAGCGAGCGGGAATCGTACCAGACGATGCCGCTGGTCAGCAGGTTTTCTCAGGTATTTCCCGTTTACACCGCCCTTGCATACCGGCGATGCTCTATTCTCACCTCATTTCACCCTCATCGGCTCTCAAGAACTTTCTGTTATGGGACGCCCAAATCTCTGAACTTGGGAAGAGCTGGAGAACGATGGTTACGGCGATGGTTACATGGGTCTTACGAATTAATTAATAACATGTGGATCACTTGGAACAGAACCAACGACGCCAATGTTAATGAAGAATTCGCAGCAGCCTCTCTCCTCACGTGCTAACACTATGGACGGTCTTATAAGTAAGGCGTGCCTACGGATAACCGTCTGTTGGCATTGATACGTTTATCGGGAGCCCGGGTAATTTAGAGCTATATATGATTGGTGCTGATGTGCACTTATACACAGTCTACTGTTGCTTTTCGCAAATGCAAATTACGGGTATCCGCAATAACTGTGCGAATGTTTAGTTTCGGCTCAGTTTTCGTTGTAAACTGATTTCTAGTGTTGCGTACAATAAAAAGCAAAAAAAATTTAACTTATAAATCAGCTAAAACATTTCAAATATCTGTAGGAGTTAACAACATAATTTAGTTTATAAAACGATATATTTGGTGATATCGTTAAATCGAAAAGACATGTGTACTAGGACTATAAAAGTGAGTCAAAATTGGAAAAAATTGACGAGTTTTAAAATCGAACGAATGAATTGAATAAGAAGAGGAAAATATTATGAATTAACGAATTGACGAATTAATAAATGTATTGATTGTTTTTAATCATATTTTAAAGAAAGTATGTCGTTCTGAGAAATTTAAAATATAATTGGGTTATTTTGAACTAAAGTAAAGAAGTAAAGTAGTCTAATTATTTATATCAGTAACTTCTTATTTATTTATGGTGTCAGGTCCATTTATGTCATTACGCAGCGTGTTTCCGTATATTAACCGTACGTTACCATAAATATTTCAGTAATTATACGGACGTGTTTAGCAATGTATAATTTTTAATGATTTAATGCGTGTAGGGGGATAACTAATTACGACTTATAAAACAGAGCAAAGCAACACGCATCCGAATTCATTTTGAATTTAACACGGATATTTCTAGCCTACTTCCCGAAAGAAAGAAAGACTTATGAGATCATTTTCCAGTCTGTGTGTGTGTGTGTGAGCCTTTGCCCCTGTGTGCCTGTGACACCCCTTTCAACTTTTAAACACGTGAACCGAATTGAACAAAACTCGGTTCACATAATATAGTACTAATTAAGGGCATCTGACTTTTACAGTTTTCGGACATTCCGAGTGTTTACTCTCAAAGTGGTGATCATTTGCATATTTAAGGAGATGGTATGTAATATCACAGGAACCATTCAACCTATTTAAACCAAATCCTGTATGTTAATAGAGTATCATGTAAACATTGAATTCAGTGATGTAAATTGTAAGTCTGGCATTTTGATACATAGCAATACATGAAAAAAAAAAAAAGCTTTTATTCTATGACTCTGAAACTATTTCACCCATTCTAGCCAAATATGGGAAGTAAGAAAAACTGCAGCAATATATTTAAAAGTATGCGATTTAAATTTTATAGCCACTTTTTTTCAAAATGGCAGCCTAACAAATATTTTAGGTTTACTTGGTATATATAACATACCATTCAACCAATTTATACCATATTTTATAGGTGGGTGGTATCTCAGGAGTCTGTCTTGGGCGGTGTCATTCCCGGGTGGAGTCAATATTGGGTATATTTAAATTTGGGTAGAGTTAGGATTGAGTAGAGATCGTTTTGGGTAGAGTTAGTTTTGGGTAGAGTTAGTCGTAGGTGTAGTCAATCTTGGGAGAGTTAGCTTGGGTAGAGTTAGTCTTAGGTGGAGTCAATATTGGGTAGAGTCATTCTTAGGTATAATANTTAGCTTGGGTAGAGTTAGTCTTAGGTGGAGTCAATATTGGGTAGAGTCAGTCTTAGGTATAATCAGTCTTGTGTAGAATCAGCTTGGATAGAGTTAGTCTTGGGTAGAGCTAGTCTTGTGTATAGTTAGTTTTGGGTATAGTTAGTCTTGTGTAGAGTTAGTCTTGGGTATAGTTAGTTTTGGGTAGAGTTAGTCTTGGGTATAGTTAGTTTTGGGTAGCGTTAGTCTTAGGTGGAATCAATCTTGGGTAGAGTCAGTCTTAGGTAGAATAAGTCTTGTGTAGAGCCAGCCTTGGGTGGAGTTAGTCTTGGGTAGAGGCAATCGGTGGAGTTAGTCTTGGGTAGAAGCAATTTTGGGTGGAGTTATTCTCCTGTGTTCACATTTGTGGACTATGTAGATTATGTATAAATGTTAGAGGTGAGCATGGACGAACATGAATATCTTTTGAGTTTTTTGTAGTAACATATATTTATAAATTAAAAATATAAAATTTTTTTAACCCTTTATCACAACCATCCAGTTATAAGCTGACTTGTTTAATAAATACTTTAATGCAAATAATAAAAACATTTTTATTTAGCTAATCATTATGTATATGAAGGGCTTTTAAATTCATTACTGGAGCTATAAATTATACTTGAAAACTGAATTTCACGAACCTGCCCCCTAATAAATCGCACATTATATTCACCTAACTATATGCCTGTTCATATTAGCTTGTTTTCAAACCATCATGTAAAAAATGCGGTTTGATGCATAATTATTTAAAACGGATATTAAACAAATTAATTTCAAATAGTCAGGATATTTACACTCGCGCACTCTCACTCGGATGTGACGTCAGAGAGTGCTGTTCCATATGATAGAGTGCGAACGCCCGAGACCGAGTGCACGAGTGCGTGTTGCGAGTGAGATTTGGATGCATGTTATATGCATGATCTCTGAATATTGTTTATTTATTTGGATTTCCATTGCCTACAATGACTACGAAAAAAGGTGTTCTGTTACTTCAAATAAACAACACACGATAATAACACTAGTATATTTTGAGAGCGAGTGCGAGTGTGGACCCGTTCCAAATCAAGATTATACTAGGAATTGTGGGAGTGGAAGTGCGGGTGCGAGTGTGAGTGAAGATGCTGGTTATTTAGAACACAGTCTCAGACACCGACTGAAAATATCATGTTTTTATTACAACATTTGTCTTTAAAATGCTAAACACAATGCAATTAAACAATAACAGCTCCAAAATACTAGTATTTATAAGCTATATATTTATTGATCGAAAAGAAATATAAGCAAATGTTTAATACAATAAAATTTCCTGTATTTGTATAAAGGAATGGAAGCCTCTTCATTTGGACATATAATATACACAATGTAAGCATCCCTTTTCATAAACACGTGCGTAACTCAGTGGTCAGAGCACCCGACTACTTTTCGAGAGGTATTGTATTTAATTCCCCTTACCTCTGTGGTAAATTTTTTTAATGTTACTAGCTGTCATGGGAAAGTAAAAAATTTTCATTACTTAAATTTTGTAAACCGTTTTTTCATTAAAAATACATTTTCGTTACATTAATCTGTACTTTTAAAGATCCGGAAATTTTTCAAACATTAGATAAAAAATATTTATAATATAATTTTAATTTTTAATGAATGCATCGATTCCTAGATGACTGATCATTTTACGATTGTTTTGACAAGGCCGACCAGCTGCCTGGTCCTCAATAGCGGTGTGGATAGAGGTGCCTGGCAGCAGTAAGGGGGAGGGTAAAGTTGGCGGTCGAAATTTTCGAGATGGTCAGGAGTCCAGGAGGGGGAGGGGCGTGGTTCTATGCATAGAGGATAACATGTCTTGGTATTGGATGAGAGGGGTTCATGGTTTTGTGATGAGAGGAGGTCTATTAGGGGGGGGGGGGAA
>NQII01001336.1:571926-655727 GCA_002778355.1 Clitarchus hookeri
GGGGGGGGGGGGAAATGTTCGAGGGATGTGAGGTTTGTGGGGTGGTTTGAGTGTCTTTTATGTATTGATACTTTCAATATAATTTCCGACGATGTTTGGGGCAGTGATTTAAATCGCTTTAATTGTTAGATACTTTTATAATATTGGTTTTCAAGGATAGTAGGGGAGTTGGAAGTGTGAGAACGGGTAAGGTAGGGTGACAAGATTGTATGGAGTTTAAGCTGCGGGTGAGAGGTTTTTGTAATGGGATGATGGTACCGAGTTTTGAACATTTTGGGGAGGGTGGTAGGGGCTTAGCTTTTAAGTCGAATATGGTGGTACTGACATTGGTTTACAAAATCGTTATTACATCACAATCATACGTGTCTTGAAAATACGAATCTGGCTACATATAACGCTCAATATTTACACATTAAATTTTTTTAAATTATAAAATAACATTTAATTAAATATTTTAAAGCATTAAAAAAAAATAATTTTATATTACTGACTCTTTAGATTCCTCATCGTGAGTAATTTTCGGTATACCTTAGCCACATTGAGGAGTCAGTCAGCCACATTGGGGAGCAAGCACTTTCTCAGAAATTTTTGAAAATTGTAAAGAAAAAAAGGAAGTTCTGAGGAAAAATAAGGAAATGATTAGGGAAATTCTATGGATTTTGAGTGTTTTAAAGGAAAAACGGAACATTTTGAAGGAAAATTAATATTAACCAAGATGGCGAAATTTAAGATGGCGGACGGTGCCACAGCACTACGGCCCCCAGCCCTTGTCCTCGACTCCCCCATTTTATATCTGCTAATTTGGTTTTCTTACTTACAGATTTTTCGTAATTATATTTTAACCAATAATATAAAATAATATAAAATGGATGTAAACAAAATTTCTTACAGAATATTTTTTCTCGCGAGTTAAGTTTACAATTTTCATATTTATGCAGTATTTACTTTTATAACTACAATTGTGACGAATGAAGTACTGAACAACGGAACGAAAATAATTTGGGTATCTTAAACATGGATTAACAATGTAGGCTACATAAAAGGGAAACCATTTATTCAATATAAATTACATACATATAAAAGCGTGAGTTTAATTAGCAGAAACTCGTTAGCTCTAGTAGTAGGTTATTATTTTGTAGATCTCAAATGAACATTACCAAAACTTTTACTTAATATCTAAAAATATACACATACTCATGCATGTGTAAATTTATGTTTTAATATATTGTTTAAAATTTTTGTTGTGTGCGTTTGAGATCTACAAAATAATAACATACCGCCTACTGTGTGTATGTATACACACATACGCATGTGTATGTGTATGTTTTTAGATATTATATAAAGCTTTATTTTATATGCATTTTAGATCTACAGAATAATAACCTACTGTCAGCAAAGATCTAACGAGTTTCTGCTAATTAAACACACGTTTTTCAAAGTAGCATAAATATCTGTGTTCCAACACAAGGGCCTTCCGAAAACAGACTCACACTCTCCCTTTCTACAATCTGGCCCACTCGCTCTGTAGCCAAGCCAAATCATTTTCAACCGATGAGTTACGAATTCGAAACCCTCAATACAGGTTATTTTCCGTCTACCATTCCTATCTGAACTACGTAATATGGGGAAAATAGGATCAGTAACAGAAATACTCTTACGTAGGGCAACCTGAATAAATACAGGGAGCGGCAGAAATAACTCCCGAATGTGAAAGGCTAATAAAAAATACACAAACCATTCTAGTCAAAATTTTATTAAACCATCTAAAATAAATATGTTTGCCATTTAGTTTGAATTATTCTTTAAATTTTCACTTAATTTTTAAACATACCTTTTTTTAATTTTCACTTTATCTTTAAACATAATATTTTTTTACTTTTAACTTAATGTTTAAACATTATTTTTTTTAATTTTCACTTAATATTTAAAAATAATATTTTTTTTAATTGCCACGTAATTTTTAAACATAATCTTGTTTTAATTGTCACTTAATTTTTAAACATAATCGTTTTTTTAATTTTCACTTACTTTTTAAAAATAATCTCACTCGAATGCCGACCGTCACTGTCTATACATGTCTGAAGCCTCACTCTGAAATCACGCATTACTCTACTCTTCATCTCTTGTGGAATTTCCGCGATTTCGTGTCGGATAGCAGTTTTGAGTTCATCGATTGTCGTCGTTTTGTTTTTGTAGACTCTACTCTTCAGGTAGCCCCAGAGAAAGAAGTCACAGGCGGTTAGATCGGGTGAACGAGCTGGCCACGGGATGTCGCCTCGCAGTGAGATTAAACGCCCTGGAAACATTTGTCTTAGGACTGCCGTAGATTCTCTTGCTGTGTGAGCGGTGGCACCATCCTGTTGAAACCATACAGCAGGATTTACACGTTCATTCAGTTTCGGCTCCAGGAAGTTGTGTAGCATCTCTACGTAACGATGAGACGTTACTGTAACTGTTCGTCCTTACTCCTCAACAAAATACGGGCCTATTATTCCAAAGTCTGCTACAGCACACCAAACAGTGACACGTTGGCTATGGAGAGGTCGCTCACGAAGTTGCCGAGGATTATTTTCTGCCCAATATCGAAAATTCTGTTTGTTGACGAATCCTGATAAATGAAAATGTGGTTCGTCACTTGAGAGCACAACTGCGTCTGTTGGAAAGTTTTCCAGGATAGCCTGTCAAGATGCAATACGGTTGGCCCAATCACGTTCACTAAGTTCCTGCACAACCATGATTTTGTACGGATGAAAGTGGAGGTCTTGGTGTAAAATTCTTCTCACACTACGATCAGATATTCCCAAGCTGGCAGCGTGCCTACGGGCTGGACGTCTTGGAGATTTGGTAACTGCTTGTTGGAGTAATTTAACGTTCTGTGGAGTTCGAGCGCTGCAAGGTCTACCTGGCAGCGCTTTTGTTAAAGCCAAACCTGTGACTCTAAAATTTTTAACCCACTATAGAACGGCTTTTCCTGTCAGGGACTGTACCGTGCCGACCTATTCCGAAGCGTGTACGAAATAATCTCTCCGTTGTGATTACAGAATCGCCATTTTAAAAATAGGTTTCAAGGACGAACGCTCCATGCCATGGTGGCGACTGAAATGGCAGCAGTGGTGCTGCACTATGACACAACCCCGGGCCGCATACCACCACTAGCGCCGAGCCCATGGCGGTGGCAAATTCGGGAGTTATTTCTGCCGCTCCCTGTATTTACATTTTTATTCTTAATTAAATTCACCAAAGAATGGACGGATGCTAAGACGATATGGAGACAATGATTACCAAGAGTTCAACTGTTCCCACACAAAATGTCAAACATTCTATATATACCAGTAAAAGCAACATTTTTATGGCATTGTTCTGTCCATAAATACCTTGACTATGCAGTCGAGCCTCGCGTGTTGCTGGGAGACGAGACGAAATGTATTTTGACTTTGGAGATGGACGCTAATCGGTTAGAGAAAACTTGAAATGATCGTTCCTTTGTTGAAACGTAGTATTTCCTGCTCCGTTAAAACACGTAGATTACTTTTTGGTGACCCAGTTAAACACTTTTGCAACACAGATAATCCTAGTAATTCGATCACTCTTTCTTTGGATACACTGATTATTAAATTAGTCGTTTTTGAATGCACATGAAAACAGACACTCAGTAACCTAAGTAATTAAGATTCGTGGATTACAAGAGCCTTGCTTTTGTCGCAGATTAACTGTATAGAGTTTACTCATATGATATTTCGCTTGGATTACTGTGTGTCGATTTTTATGCATTATAGAGCATGCGGTATGTGAGTAGACCTTACCAACCCATCATTATTTTCTAATGCTTTTTTATTGGCAATGATGAAGGGGAATGTTGTCGTTGTTTTTAGCATACAGCTGCAACACTCAATGTGGTTTCAAACACGTTCATAGTGAATATAGGAATTGGGGATTTCTGGTCAGGCGAGACCTTGTTAGGGACGCTAGCTTTGTTGAAGCATTCGCTGTAGGAATAGTACTGTGATTTTTCAGACCCAAAGTTTTGCACATAAGGATATTCTAGTAGGAAAATGCTTTGACATCTGTGGCGTTGACCTTATCTGCTCTACTAGCGAACCAGCCCGGCTTCGCCCGGGTACAATTGAGTTTTACAGTGGTACACTAATAAATTAATTAATTGGGAAAAGACAATTCTTGTATGTGAAAACAGAATTATAAAATTATACTATGTTGGCCTAGGTTTTGAACTGATTACAGCAACCCAAAAGGAAGGAAATATTTTTTACCTGATAGCCAAGGAGTAGGGTATTGTTCATGGAATGTATATGTGCAACTATCGCGTAGTTACCACATTTCCGCTTTCCAGCGTCGATGTATGAAAATAAAAACGTGAGTTTCATTAAGTTCTAGTTTCCGAAATAAGTGTACCTATGTACTACTTTTTGCACTTGGCTGAGGGATCTTAATCGATTACCAAAGTTAAGCAACGTTCCCAGCGGCACACATTTGGATGGGTGACCGTTTAGTGGCATAAAATCTGAGCGCTTCCGGGCTTCAGAGGGCACGTTAAATATTCGGTCCCAGTTGTTATTGATTGATAGCTGTCGATAAGCCACTCTGACACCAGAGGAAAAAAAATATATGTCGGTCATGTTCCTAGACGTTGCAGAATTAGGTTTTTTTGTTATTTCACAGAGAACCAAAAAATTTTCTGTGATAAAAAGTATCATATGTCCTATTCCAGGACCTAAAGTACGTACGTATTAAATTTAATCAAAATATTTTCAGCCGTCATGGATCTGAGTGGTACAAAACATTCACACACACACACACATACAGACTTTTGCATTTATAATATTAGTAGGATTAGTAGGATGTGAACACAAACAGAACACTAATGCAATTTGATGCTATAGAACATACTAGAATTAACTTTCCCTGTTCGGAGAAAATAAGAAAATACGAAAACAATTGAAGTTGGACTGAGCCACCACATGACTTCGCGTATGACTACTGATATCTATACCATCTCCACATTAACTCTAAACAGCAAATCAGCACTAATACTTAAAATGTGCTCTCCTTCTCACCAACTGGAAATCATGTAATATTTCGTATGAGTTCATTTCTACAAGTTGTTAAAGTTACAATCCATATTTACCAGCGCAGTAATACAAATTGTTATTTACGAAATAGGTCTTTCCAGTTATGGTTGATCAGATCACTAATTTTGTACGATTGGCCAATTCCCACGCAACTAGCTCCAGTAAATTCAACAATGTATGATGAAGTGTTTCTGTAATTAGCACGTATTTTAATACCACCCGATAAATGTTCGCATCGTAAAAGAGTGCGATTCTATAACCTTTTTTCTATTAGTCGGAGCTGTTGATACTTGAAACACTTTTTTCTCTGACATTCGAAACTAAGAACACGCTGTGACTGTTCTCCACGCCGCCTTTCATTCTTTCCTTTGAGGGTTCGAAATGGAAACCAACGCATTTAAACCTGCGATCTATTTGTTTTACAGTTTCCTAACCAGCCAGATAACGGCCTGCTTTGTTCCGCGGACGAACTAGCTGGTTTCTAGGGGTAAAAAATAAAAACAAATACAAACGAGAAGCGTATTCAGAGAAGGTTAGTTGTGAGTCGTAATACAAATATTTGAAGAAACTCACGTGAGGTGCCGTTGGGCGTGCTCTACTCGTATGGTTTGTGACTGACAGTCATTTCACACCACGCCTCCAGCGACTGGCTCGTGTCTACATACTTATCAACATGTGCAATGTTAACACTGACATTGTTGCACACACATGTATAGCATATTTTTCGATGTGCGGAGAAATTAAATAAATTTGAGAATATATGTTTTTCTGACATTTATATTGATTCGCGGAAAACATTTTGCATTAGATTATATATATAGTTCATTAAGGACTGACATTAAGGTAGGGAAGATTGTATCAATGCATTTTATAAAGGCGTTTAAATTATATTTAAAATAATCTCGTAACTACACAAAATCATGTCTTATTTATGGGGAGAGAAATTTGGGCTGCGCTGTAAATCGAGCCCACTTCATTATGTTATTGGAAGAGTAATTCAGCCATCATAGCAAAGAGGCTCTTTTTAGTAATAGCAAATATATGTGCAATTTTATAAGGGTTTGTAATAAGTTGTTATAAAACCAAAACCATCTAAATAATATTACAGCAATATTATAATATGAGCAAGATATTTTCAAATAATTCTCAATCCCATTGATTACTAAAGTAATTTCATTATTAGAATATTAAAATTAATAATACTATTTCAATGTAATATTTTAATGTATATTATATACTATCATATCACTATTGAATAATTTATTAATACTTTTTGCTTCCATTTTCATGAATTCTTTCTTTTTGTATCCTTGAAAGAAAAAAAAGGGGGGCGGGGGGTCGTTTACTGGCAGAAAAGGCAGGTCCTTGTGGTCTTTGTGGAGATATGATTGGGTACTCCACATCTACCTCCAGTATGTAGCCCCCATCAAAATTGTCTAACAATAACATCACATCCTAATTGTCTCTTCCACTGTTGTACTCTGGCTTTAAAAGGATCAGCATCATAGACCAAAGAGACAAATTATTGGCATCTACATTCTGAACGTAGGCTGACGACTTGCTGGCATCAAACGTGGCAGGCATATTCCTATTATGGCCGCCTCTTGATGGACATTTCTACCCATCCCGAAGTACCAACCTCGATAAAGAGATGTATATCGTAGCCAATAATAAGCTCCAGCGCCCTCTTTGCCTCTTAAGAATTGCATTGTCACCAATCGGACACTATGGGGTTAAGAATAATGACCTACACTTTCTCAAGTATGACGTAGTGTGACGGTACGTAAAGGTAAAATGAGTTTGAAAAACAAGGAAAATGTAATGAAAGAATTTACTAAACAATAATGGGTTTTTATTTTTGCAGTAATACAATAAGGCAATGTAGTAACTATGGTACAATGAAATATTAATTTTTGTCGGTTTTGCCTGAGAAACTGACATATATAAAATACACCTAAATTTAATAAAGCCTATGTATGTAACGTTTAAAATTTTCAATATTCAATGGTTTTAATATTTATTGATTGGAAAAAGTGAAACAATCGGGACAAAAGCATTCTAAATATATGTTAGGAAAAAAACCTCCTGGTCGGCCCACAAATATACCAAAGGCAATGAAATATTAATGGCACGATACAAAAGGTAGCAGTAAAAAAAGAAGGCATTAACGAATTACGAATAGAAATAGCACTCCTTCACTTCGAGCTTGATACCGCACCACTATAAAACCTCAATTAAAAAAACGAGAATGGGAACATAGGAAAAGTTTTAAGGGGAAAATGCGCCTCAATGTAGCGTAGCCTACCAGCCTGCCGTCTGGTACCCTTACAGTAATAATCATATTAGTCTGCTCAGAACTCATAGAATTATTACAAGTTACTGGCAGACGAAAAATTACAGCACTCCCTGAACAAACACGGTAATTAGATGAATCAAGAACAAACGGCCAAAGCCGAAAAAATGTCTGCTTCCAACAATAATATTTTTTAAAAACCCAAACTGCATACCTTGGAGCGCGTTGCCATTGAACCCTATAAATACTTATTTCGATCAGAAATATCAGCTGAAGCACCCACGATGACCCCGCAGAAGTGAGCAACCTCCAAGTGCAAGGCCCGGTATATAAACACAAGCTCAGGGGTAATCGGTATATATTGGTGGCCCAATATTACTTTACTAAGTGGCCCGAGGTCGTTCCCCTCCCTATCCAGGAAGCCCGTACTGTGGCTGAGGCACTCATAGGGCATGTCTTATCGAGTTTTGGGGTTCAAATAGAAATCCATACCGATAAGGGATAAAATTTGAATCTACGGAAGTAACAAAGATTCTTGAGGTGAAAAAGGCTACGACTACAGCCTTACATCCTCAGTCGGATGGAATGGTTGAGAGGATTAAGCGCACTGTTGAGCAGTACCTCTCGATTTTTGTGGCAGACAACCAAAAAGATTGGGATTCGAAGATCCCAATGTTTCTCCTTGTTTACCGCTCGGCACTTCACGAGTCCACAAGGGTAACACCATCAAGGATGCTGTTTGGAAGAGAGATATGCCATCATAGTGATGTGCTGTTTGGCCGACCGGCAGAAGAGGAATATGCAGTGCCTTATTACACCTGCGAATTACGTAAATGTTGAGTTGGCATTCATGAATATGCTCGACAGAAACTCAGAATAAATTGTGATAGGATGAAGAAAATGATAGGAGAATGTTGGCCGAGGTATTTCAATGACAACTGGTGTAACTGTACAACCCCAAAAGGCAAAGCTACATAAATGTTGGGAAGACTCCTACAAGATTCTGATGAAGATCACTGATAGGGTCTTTCGGATTTGTCGTCAAGGCTCTCGAGTGAAACCGAAGTTTGTACACATCGACTGACTGGCACTCTACGAAATTCGGGATGTTGCGGGCAGCGAACAGGAAGATCAGCTTACACAGGCTTGCTGCAGTGCATGGGACCACGATAAATATTTTGCGGCTTGTGCTTCTGATTTTCATTTAATTAAATATACGTGTTTATCTGAAGAATTTTCTGGTGGTTTGCTGCTGCCCTAGTTTCTCTCAGCGTGACTCGGGGTGTATCAAACTTTCCATTTCAAGACCAGCGGGAATAAAAGTGCGATGGGCTTCCGAGTCGGGAGATAAAGAATGGATGACTTGCTGAAGTTTAGCGAAAGACGACAAGAGAAACGCCCGGCGAGAGAAGTGGCAAACGGAAGGAAAATCTGCGGCTGCGAGCATCGGCGCAGTGAAGAGTACGACTGGCAGGCAAGACTATTTGGCTGGGTGCATGAGTAAAATACATTACAAATGATGGCAACGGACATATTAAAAGTGTGTTAATGATGAGTATGAGTTAATGAACCAAGAGAGACGTCAAAAAGGATGTTAATAAGACTAAAAATATACATTATATATTGCGCTCACTGAGAAATAAAATGTGTGATATATATATATATATATATATATTAACGCTGTAAATAAAAGCCGTGTGAATAAATTAAAATCAAATAAAGTTATTTTATATTTCTTAAGACCTCCATTCCTCACAAACGCAGATATGCCCCTTTGGCGTCTTGCAACCATAAAATGTTATATTCTCTGAATATATAAACCAGCTATGTGCCATTTCCTAATTTTTGTCGAATTACCCCGTTGCCATTTGCAAACATGGAAAGAATGTTATTCAGCAATATTGCCTAATGATACATTCGCTGAATATATTAAATAGCTATAAGCCCTTTCTTAATTACTATATTAATAGTAATCATGTCATGTTTACCTAATGGAGAAGGGAATTGTTTATATAAATTAATTGGAGTGAAGTTTAATGTGTATTATAATTCGTAAAATATATATGTTGTATGAAATAATTTTAGAAACTAACTATTGATGAAGATAAAATATTTTCAGTTAATTGGTTTAAAGTCAATAAGAGCGGTTTTTTTTTAAACAAGAAATGATACTGCAAAACATACCATATAACCGCAGTGCAGGCATAAACATTTATTCTTTACTGTTGCTGACGCTAGTAAACACAAACAATTAACTGCAATAATGATCAGGTTACTTAAATGTTACTTTCTTTACTGATAAACCTCTTACACACGAGTAATTCTTTGAGCAAGAAATTATCTCGCAATAAAGTATTCAATATAGCATTTGATTTTTCATGATTGTCGGGGAACTTAATGAAATTCGCTTTATCGTATCAGTTATTCCCAAGAACCTGAACTATACATCTTTAATATATTGGTGTATTATTACAACATAAGCCACCGTTTTAATAAAAATACATTCTTCCACTTGAATATAATAACCAAGCTGCCAGCTTCATTTGCCTTGTAGTCGTGACGTCACTAGCTTCGCTCAGAGAGGTTGTAAGGCGTTGTAGACTCGGTGTTAACGAAATTGCGGACCTCAAGCTATGTTTCGAATAACGTATTAGGGAAATGCGTCAATGAGTATGAGCTCACAAATAAAGATGATGTATTCTTTTATAATGCCACCTTAGACGGACATTTAGTTTTGGAGGCTTTACGGGAAGCAAATTTTACGCTGAACGCAGATACGGCTAGCTGGGTAGAGCGGCATGTGAGCTAAGTAGGGTTTGTCATTTCTGCAGGTAGCTTGCGTAACGACCTCGAAAATCTTAATGCCATAATAAATGTTGCGCCACCTAAGAATTTTTAATGAGTAAAACATTTCTTTTTTGTATTATTGCGTTTTGCAATAAATTTATTCCAAATATTTCACAGTTAACTGAGTAATTAAATTTGTTTAAATGGAAAAAATGTGGGGTTTGTGGGGCGTGTAGAGCAATAACAAGCATTTCAGAAATGGAAATAGTGTTTAACCGATCTACCATTGTTACATTTGCAAGAATTTGAGAAAGAAGTCTTGTACTGCGATGCTATTTCACTTGATTTAGGTTCAATATAAAGTCAGCGGGAAAATGGTATTGACTTGCACGTATCATATGCAAATAAACCGCTCACAAACGCAGAAAGAAAAAATTTAATTTATGAAAAGGAGCGTATAAACTGCATAAGGAGTATGGAACATCTTGCCTGTTATTTAGTCAATACTATGGTTAAAAGTTTTACCTACAACCAAGCCAGGTGTTAACTGAAGTCGTGAAATCCCGCGGGACTTTCAACGCGTTGATTGGTTCATTTATTCCGCTATAAGTTTGAATTACAGCACATAAAATGGACAGATAATGTAATAGTTATGTTATGTTATGTCATCCCGCATGTTCTGTTAGGACGAAACTAATGAGGTCATAAATGACGATATATGCGTTGTGATTCAGGTATTTAATAACATCAGCGAGTGCATGGAAATAGCTTATATTCATACTTTTCAGAAGATCCTCGGTGTTTTTGTTGATATTAAAAGATCATCAAGCTTCTGGCACCGAATGCCAGGACTTTGTTAATGATGAACAAAACGGAAATTCAACATACGTTTTGCACAAAGGGTTTCTGGGAGAGTGGACAAAAAAGGTTAAATTTAGAGGTTTTGTCAAAAAAAGGTTTAAGATCCATGTTATTTAAGTGCTATCACTAATCGTTTTTTGGTAGGCATGTTACACTGAAAAGGCCAACAAAAACTGGTATAGGCATTCGTATGCTCATAACAGAGGTATGGAACCAATCAGAGTAACGCGATGCGGTCGGCAGCTACATCGGTTACTGCTGTTACAATGGCAGGTTATCGAGATTTAAGTGTGTTTGAAGGTGGTGTTAAAGTCGGCGCACGAGAGATGGGACATAGCACCTCCGAGGTAGCGACAACATTTGGATGTTTGCGTACGACCATTTCAAGAGTGTACCGTGAATTTCGGGAATCCGGTAAAACATCCCNGTCTTGCAACGTGCTGTTCAGAAGAGATCTCCACCGCCTCACACTCCTACGGATTTGTGGACTGCCCTGCAAGATTCATGGTGTGAATTACCTCCTGCATACCTTCAGACATTAGTCGAGTCCATGCCACGTCGTCCAGCGGCACTTCTGCGTGCTCGCGGAGGCCCTACACGATATTAGGCTGGTGTACCATTTTTTTTGGCCCTTCAGTGTATTTATTAACCACTTAAAGACACAATTAAGGCGTAGTCGCCTTATCTTAAACTGGACCCGTTAAATATTAACTTTAATTTGCTAGGAATTCAAACATTGAAATTACATATTAAAACTTATAATTATGTAACTTAATATCAAACAAACCTAAGATACAATTTTATTACTCTCTCACTCATTCAGTTACAGACTCATTCATCATTTACACATACACACATGTATAACACAATTTCGCGAAATGTCAATTTCATCCCCTCATCCACTGGGGTTGCGCAAGGTAGTACTTATTTACTGTATTTTTTAATTTACTGAAACTTTCAATATTTCTGTCTCCAGTCAGCAGGCTGTTCCATGCCTTCAACGCAGCAGTGGTGAAGGAGTTCGGATAGAATTTGGTCGTGTAGCGAAATAAACAGTCTTTTGTCGGCTTTAGAGCACGTGTTTCTGCGTTGCAATCATTCAGGTAGGAAAACCACTTGTAAAGGTAGGTCGGAAAGAATTTAGTATCTTATGGAGCAAGAATAGGGTATGGAGAAGTGGTTCTATCTTGCTTAAGCCAAGACAGTTTTTTTAGGTAGGGGCTATATTTATCACGTGTTTTTAAGTTAAATATTAAACTCACGCACGTGTTTTGAAGCTTATGCAGTCGTGTTACATAGCTTTAACTTAGATTATTATAAACAACATCGCAGTAGTCAATTACAGGCATTAATAGAGGTCGGACTAAAGTTGTGTTTATCCGAGCAGACAGTAAGCGACTTAAAGAATACAGTGAGTGGTACACCTTTCTAAATGAGGTAGTAACATAAGCGGTTCAAGACAAATTTATATAAATTATCATTCCTAGTATTTAACCATATTTGATAGAGTAATGTTAGTATTATTGAAGACAATATCCGGAACGACATGTAGGTTAACAATGAATACAAGAGCTGGAGAAACAATCAGGATGCATTGTGTCTTAGCAGTATTTACACTGAGGCTTTTTCGAACAGACAAACTATATATTCCTGCAACTTCATTATTCATATTTTAAAGAGCAATTTTAATTTCGGTTTTGTCGAAATGTGCGTATATCTGCAGGTCATCCGTGTAAAAGTGATGTTTAGAAAAGACCAAACATTTACTTATGTCATTAATAAACAGAGAGAACAAAAGGGGACCAAGTACAGAGTCTTGGGGGACCCCAGATTTTATAGGGCGATATTCAGATTGCTGATCATTTAGTACAACGCAGTGGCTCCGGTTATTAAGATAAGATTGGAGTGATTCACACACATCGACAGAGAAATTAAAAACGTGTCTCTATTTCGCTAGCAGGATTTCGTGATCTACAAAATTGAATGCTATTTATAAAGGCATAAAAGCGTAAACATTTGGTGTTCCGTGGTTAAACGAATATTCTCAACTATGTCAATCAAAGCTGTACATGTACTGTGCATGGGACGAAAACCAGGCTGGTAATAGTCTAGCATGTTAAATTTTTTTATGTATGTAAAATTTTGTCCATGTACTAAGTATTCAAATACCTTTNAAGAATTTAGTATCTTATGGAGCAAGAATAGGGTATGGAGAAGTGGTTCTATCTTGCTTAAGCCAAGACAGTTTTCTTAGGTAGGGGCTATATTTATCACGTGTTTTTAAGTTAAATATTAAACTCACGAACGTGTTTTGAAGCTTATGCAGTCGTGTTACATAGCTTTAACTTAGATTATTATAAACAACATCGCAGTAGTCAATNACGTGTTTTGAAGCTTATGCAGTCGTGTTACATAGCTTTAACTTAGATTATTATAAACAACATCGCAGTAGTCAATTACAGGCATTAATAGAGGTCGGACTAAAGTTGTGTTTATCCGAGCAGACAGTAAGCGACTTAAAGAATACAGTGAGTGGTACACCTTTCTAAATGAGGTAGTAACGTAAGCGGTTCAAGACAAATTTATATAAATTATCATTCCTAGTATTTAACCATATTTGATAGAGTAATGTTAGTATTATTGAAGACAATATCCGGAACGACATGTANTATCATTCCTAGTATTTAACCATATTTGATAGAGTAATGTTAGTATTATTGAAGACAATATCCGGAACGACATGTAGGTTAACAATGAATACAAGAGCTGGAGAAACAATCAGGATGCATTGTGTCTTAGCAGGATTTACACTGAGGCTTTTNGGTTAACAATGAATACAAGAGCTGGAGAAACAATCAGGATGCATTGTGTCTTAGCAGGATTTACACTGAGGCTTTTTCGAACAGACAAACTATATATTCCTGCAACTTCATTATTCATATTTTAAAGAGCAATTTTAATTTCGGTTTTGTCGAAATGTGCGTATATCTGCAGGTCATCCGTGTAAAAGTGATGTTTAGAAAAGACCAAACATTTACTTATGTCATTAATAAACAGAGAGAACAAAAGGGGACCAAGTACAGAGTCTTGGGGGACCCCAGATTTTATAGGGCGATATTCAGATTGCTGATCATTTAGTACAACGCAGTGGCTCCGGTTATTAAGATAAGATTGGAGTGATTCACACACATCGACAGAGAAATTAAAAACGTGTCTCTATTTCGNTGGCTCCGGTTATTAAGATAAGATTGGAGTGATTCACACACATCGACAGAGAAATTAAAAACGTGTCTCTATTTCACTAGCAGGATTTCGTGATCTACAAAATTGAATGCTATTTATAAAGGCATAAAAGCGTAAACATTTGGTGTTCCGTGGTTAAACGAATATTCTCAACTATGTCAATCAAAGCTGTACATGTACTGTGCATGGGACGAAAACCAGACTGGTAATAGTCTAGCATGTTAAATTTTTTTATGTATGTAAAATTTTGTCCATGTACTAATTATTCAAATACCTTTNCTGGTAATAGTCTAGCATGTTAAATTTTTTTATGTATGTAAAATTTTGTCCATGTACTAATTATTCAAATACCTTTGACAGCACTGGCAAAATACTAATCAGATGTTAATGTTTTTTAGCTGCTGGTTCCGGGATTTTTTGCGATTGGAATCACCTGCGCCTACTTCCAGCAGGCTGGGAAGATGTGATCTTTTAGTGAAGCATTAATCATATGTGTGAGTGCTGGCAGGAGTGCATGCAGGGTGGGCGCTATCAGCTTGACAGACAAACCATCACTACCCTGAAATTTTGTTTTTATTCGCCTAAACGATTTGCATACTTCACTGATGGTGTAGGGGCGAAAGGAAAGTTGGATTTTTGTAGTATCGTGCACTCTATCACTAATGTTTTGAATTTCAGTTTTCTTAATAGAAGTTTCGATGTTAGTAGATGGAGTAGCGAAATTTTCGTTGTTCTCGTCCAGAGACCAATCTGAGAAGTTTTTTGTTCTTCACAATAAATACTTCTGGCTTACGGAGATTGCTCCACAGCTTAGACACCGGGATATGTGACTGTTGTAACGAATGGTTGTAGTTGAACTTCGCGTTTCTAACTCCTTGTGTACATTTATTTCTCAGGTTCTTCTATATACATAAGTACAGATTAACTTCCCGCAAACCTGCTGGTTTTCGCGTACGAACTGCTTATATGCCTCGTCCCGTTTTGCCTTCATCGCCAAACCCTCATCAGTCATCCAAGGAGCAGCAGAGCGAGTGACTCGCTTGGTAAGTACCAGCGAGATACTGTCAAACAATTTTGTTAAGATAATGTTCAAAGTGGTTACTTTCGCATTTAGAGTTCCAGCCGCGTGCAAATTTTACCAAGGGAGTTCTGATGCTGCCGCATGTATTTCTTTGGTATGAAGTAGTTTTATATCACGGTATGTAATGGTTTTGGGTAAAAATTTCGGCACGCGTAAAGAATACGTTAAAAACACGTCATGACGGGACATACCTGGTGCATGATTTAATACGTTATCGCCTCGAGACGTGATTATTATATCTAGCCATGTGTCAGCCATGTTTGAATGATGCATGTCTCCTAATGGCAGGATATCTAAGTTGTAAGTTGCTATTACATATGTTAAATATTTTCAATCACTGTTGACTTTGAGCAGATTGACGTTGAAATCACCGATAATAATTACATGCTGGTATGCACGAACTATCTGCGACAACATATATTCAATATCGCTTAAGAAGCGAACATCCGGTGATTTATATACTACTCCAACTACAAAAATTTCATCTTTCATTTTCACCTTTAAAAAAGGGTATTCCGGCCGCCAGGAATAGGCATTAGCTGAACTAGGTAACAGCGTAGCATTCAAGTCATTCCTTATATAGACAGCTACACTACCACCTCTTTTCAGCGTTCGGTCCTTTCTGTACATTACGTAACCTGGCATGTCAACAAGGGAGCTTGGCAGTGACGGAACGAGCCATGTCGCTGATACCAACAGGGCATGAAAATCTAGTTACGTATATATAGCGCGAAAATTATCTATGTTTCCAAGTTACGCCTGGCCGTTAGTGTGTGTAGCTAGCGGAGCACGGGGGCGGCACAGCAGCTGATTTCTAAGAAAGCTGCTTGCAATAACAAGGGGCGAGGACAAACCGTTTTTGAGGGTGGAAAGAGGGTCTACAAACAATTCAGTTAGGTTGTCACCACTGCACATAGCTTGAAAAACGTTGGTAGCACTAGCCATTGGGACATTAGTCGTTGGAGCAAAAACAACTTAAGTTACTCACCTCAGTGCTTTTATTGTGCTTCTGTAGTCTGTCTCCGTCTCCACGAACACATTAGCATTAGGTCCGCAGCCGCAACGACTACTATGTGGCGGTGGAAGCTGCCCTCTGTCTAAATCAGACTACAGGTAAGTTGTGCGGAAACAGCAACATGTCGACGCTTCACTGGNGAAAGCTGCTTGCAATAACAAGGGGCGAGGACAAACCGTTTTTGAGGGTGGAAAGAGGGTCTACAAACAATTCAGATAGGTTGTCACCACTGCACATAGCTTGAAAAACGTTGGTAGCACTAGCCATTGGGACATTAGTCGTTGGAGCAAAAACAACTTAAGTTACTCACCTCAGTGCTTTTATTGTGCTTCTGTAGTCTGTCTCCGTCTCCACAAACACATTAGCATTAGGTCCGCAGCCGCAACGACTACTATGTGGAGGTGGAAGCTGCCCTCTGTCTAAATCAGACTACAGGTAAGTTGTGCGGAAACAGCAACATGTCGACGCTTCACTGGCGTTGTCGTAAGACCATTACAGTTGGCCATGTAATCAATCAGTGTATCATATCTGGTAAACTGCCTCTCCCCTTATCGCATTCCAAAGTCTCGAAGTTTGGGTTCCTCCAGCAACTACGCACGGATCATCTTGCATTACCAGTGCAAGCAAAACGTGAGTTAGAGATCTCACACCTTTATGTTGCCGTTTGAATTACAATTCTGATGCTGGATTCCAAATGGTCCTCAAGTTTATCCTTGCAAGAAATGATCTTCCCACACTTGTCACAGATATGCTGTTCATCCCTGAAGGGTTTGAGCATACCGTTGTGCTCGTAGCGCACGCAGTTCTTGCGGACTGTAAAAAATGTGTCGCAAANATTCCAAAGTCTCGAAGTTTGGGTTCCTCCAGCAACTACGCACGGATCATCTTGCATTACCAGTGCAAGCAAAACATGAGTTAGAGATCTCACACCTTTATGTTGCCGTTTGAATTACAATTCCGATGCTGGATTCCAAATGGTCCTCAAGTTTATCCTTGCAAGAAATGATATTCCCACACTTGTCACAGATATGCTGTTCTTCCCTGAAGGGTTTGAGCATACCGTTGTGCTCGTAGCGCACGCAGTTCTTGCGGACTGTAAAAAATGTGTCGCAAANTCCCTGAAGGGTTTGAGCATACCGTTGTGCTCGTAGCGCACGCAGTTCTTGCGGACTGTAAAAAATGTGTCGCAAAAGCCACATTGCAGTACAGGAGATGGTATCATACTCACCATAAACAAAGAAGTAGAGGGAAGCGAAGATACGAAAGATTCAGTGGCACTGGATACCTTGCCATCTATGGTGTTTCAATCACCTACACAGGCAAAAGTGCATTTAATAAATTAACACAGGAACCTTTCCGGCTGGTTGGTGTTTCGATGACAAGGTAGTGGCAGGTCATAATAAAATTTAAAAAATGAACGTACCCGAATAAGAAAGATGTGTGGTGTAATAGGTTGACAACGATATGCTGCGTTGCAAATATATTTCACATGATACCTTGTTTGGCATGGAAGAGAGGGAGTTAATCTGGACGAACCATGAAGGATGTCTGCTTGACAAACACATTCCACATTAATCAGTCTCCACGTAATTATTAAATTATCAAAAAGAACATAAAATTCAATTTAATCTAATTCTTACTTCGAAGAAAGATGTCTCAAGCCAAGTATGACTGGCACTCCGAACTTGGTTTTAGTCTGTCAACAGGCTATGAATAACTGGATACAGGGACTTGTGTACCGTCAAAGTTGATTTCTAGGAACTTAAAAACCATATAGTATCTTCATTCCGCAAAATTACAACAAATACTCACTCTTATATTATACATATGTGGTAGCAATGATATGTGTTTTTAAAAGGTAGAAGAGGATTTGGAAAGGGAGGGGGATGAATGGGAGGGGGAGGAAATAAATGGTATGAAGAAGGGGGTGGGAGGAAAAGGAGGAAGAGGATGTGACTGACTTCAGCAAGAAGTCAATCTAAAGTACTAAATTAATCAGAGCTGTAATCTTTATATTTAAAAAATTTGTTAGGAAAATTTCTTTATTTTCCTAATATCTTTATTCCACATTCGACAAAAGTGTTAAAATATTTTACTCCTACTACTACAATTACCTCCCCATTGAGCTCCAACTCAGAAAAATTATATCCTCTTAATATTATAAATGCGAAAGTCTGTGTGTCTGTTGTTACCACTCAGCTCCATAACGGCTGAACGGATTTTGATGAAATTTAGTATGTAGGTAACTTTGGTCCTGGAATAGGACATTGGATACTTTAAATCCCGGAAAAATGTACGGTTAATGTGGAATAACAACAAAACCTAATTCTCCAACGGCTGGGAACATGACCGAAATATTAGTTCCTCCGGTGTCACAGTTTATCAGGCTGCCCAAGGACCTCTGAAATGGCTTAACGATTGCTATCAATCGATAACAACCGGGACCGAATATTTAACGTGCCCTCGGAAGCCCGGAAGCGTCCAGGTGTTGTGCCACTGAACGGTCACCCATCCAAATGTGTGCCGCTGGGAACGCTGCTTAACTTTGGTGATCGATTAAGATCCCTCATCCAAGTGCAAAAAGTAGTACCTAGGTACACTTTTTCTAAAGCTACAACTTGATGAAACTCACGTTTTTATTTTCATACATCGACGCTGGATAGTGGAAATGTGGTAACTATGCGATAGTTGCACATATACACTCCAAAAACAATACCCTACTTCTTGGTTATCGGGTAAAAAATATTTCCTTCCTTTTGGGTTTCCGTAATCAGTTAAAAACCTAGGCCAACATTGTATAATTTTGTAATTCTGTTTTCACATAAATAAATTGTATTTTCCCAATTTATTTATTAGTGTATCACTGTAAAACTCAATTGCACCCGGACGAAGCCTGGTCTCTTCGCTAGTTGTACATATATTTCAATGATAAAACTGTTTAATTTCGAATGTTGACCCTTATGTCGAAGAGTATGAGAGTGATCAATATTCCGACATACACCAGATATTTTTATTAATTATTTGTAGTGGAAAAAAAGCATGCATAAATTAAAACCTTTATAGAAGTCGCGAGACTAAAAGCCACTGTCCACGAACTGTAAATGAACAATTTTAAAACCATTTAAGAAGCACACTCATAATGAAAAGTTATTTAAAAACACTTACCTCACNCACTCATAATGAAAAGTTATTTAAAAACACTTACCTCACAGAGTTCAAGTTCACTGATTTCTCAAACAGCTAGGCAAACCCAAATACTATATTGTACTAAAGCCAGTATTATGATGAAGGATTAGCCGATGATCAGTCGAGAAGCGACGATAAACAACTGAAGTAATTATGGTCTCCATGGACCTTTTATCTACATCAATATTTGTGGTTGGGAGTGGGGTGAGTCGTACTTTAGAACCTGTCTTTTTACATGGTGCAATGGACTTGGTAGTCTCAACTCAGGAATTGCAGGCAGGCTGACATCGTAGCTTTTTGACCTGAGAAGATATTTCTGATGACTCATGATGCAATCGTCTCTACTTGGGTGTCGAGCAATTATACACCTGTCTGCTCAATGAGGTCAGTTATCCCGTCCTCATGACATTGAAACACTAAGAGTGATTAATAGGAATGCGAGGACCTCACTCCTAATGAGACCTGGCACTCATATGGAAATAGCATTTTGTGGTTGGAGGTCTGCTACATCCATAGGTCTTATCGCTGCAGTGTAGTTGGTTAATGGATTCTTGTGGTTTATTGCTCGACAAACCTTCACGATTCCTTTGCTCATGACTGAGTAGGAATTAGAGTAATGCAGATATTATGGCAGGTAGACAGAGTTTCATAGTCTTGAAGACTTGAAGCTAAGACACTCAAAATATTTTCTTACAAATTTTTCATTTTCACTTGCATTTGTAGTTATTAGTACTTTTCGGTTTATTCCAAGACAAATTTCATTCATTTGCAAGTACATGCATTTATAATTTAAGTCATTTACTCATCAGNTTTTCGGTTTATTCCAAGACAAATTTCATTCATTTGCAAGTACATGCATTTATAATTTAAGTCATTTACTCATCAGCTAAATTTAACGATTTTTAATAATTTTTAAAATGCTAAATATAATAGGAGTACACATTTTTAGGTAGTAGACAAATCTTTTTATACTTCGTACACGAGTATACACACGAAAGATTTTAGTTTTTGTTAGTATATTATAATATATTATATACACATATTTTGATAAACTTCCTTGCATATTAAAATAAAAGTAGTAGGAAATGTGTATTTTCAGACACATTTATTATTTTTGTAAGATAACTGCATTTTAATATATGTTAGAAATTTTGTGTTGTTGTCTTAATTATTTACACATATATATATATGTATAGTGTAAGTTAGATTTGTGACACAAGAATTAAGATAGATTTTTTCTTTGATAGTATCCATTTTATTGACATAAAAGCATATATTAAATTAAAGGTTACTTATTTTCCACAATTCACATTTATTTAACAAATATATACATTCTACAATATGAAACAAACGGTGGGCACACAGTCTCTTCAAACAACACTGTTTAAACAAATATATTTTTTCACCACTGCTCATATTTAACAACTGAAAATGTCAATTTAAAATTATTATATTACACACGTATAAAAAAAAGTTATTTGAAGATTCTGCTTTTTTTTAGGAAACTTACCATCCATCTAGCAATCGATTAATAATTGACTTAAAAAATTCTTTAATTGCATTATCTGTAGCACCGAGGGCTGGAATCTCTTTTGGTAGGTCTGTGAAAAATCACATTTCCTTCGAGTCATCAGTAGGGTCGGGAGGCCGATGTAAACATATCTTCTTGGAAGTACTTACCGATCTCAGTACGGTGGTTTTATTGCATTTACCGTGGATATGAAGATGCACTGTTGGTTTAAGGCGAGGCATCGTCCATTGCAGGCTGTATGGCCATTGTTGGTGCAGACTGCATGAGCATCGTGACTGTCCCATGAATGTGGAGGCAGCTTGTCCCATATAATAACATGTGCTACAACTTCTTCCATTTAGCATGGTAATGGAGTATCTTTACTCAAGTAGAAAACGGAACACTGAAAATACGTAGCACGGTCGATAAATTCGTTTTGGCTCAAACATTACTGGCTTGTGAGCCAAAAGAGTGTGGTGAAAAATCTCACATTCTTCCATGTACGAACGAAATTGTCCACCATTCCAGCATAAATATTTAATTCTGCTCAACTCAGATTTCAGATTCACATAGTAGTTTGTTGGGTGAAATGCCGCCATCCTATTTAGTCCATGGCACATTACTAAACTGAATGTCTCTAGGTACACCTAGGGACATTTTTAACATGCGAGCCTCTTTACTAATGCTGAGAAGTATGATGTGAGCGAAAGGCTTCGGCAAGCAGGGACAAGATCCTGGAGATGATGTCACAACAGGTTTCCAGTCATTTACATTTGCTCCTGCAAACGATTNCAAGATCCTGGAGATGATGTCACAACAGGTTTCCAGTCATTTACATTTGCTCCTGCAAACGATTTCGGCCTCTAGATCCTTGACACGAAGTTCTAGCTCCGTGACTCTGAATTTAAAGTCTTCATTTGTTTATGTACACAGCTTACCTCTGGGAAAAGGGCAAGATCCATACACATCCACCTTATTGGAAAATTGTTTTGTGTTCGATCCCTTGCACTCTTCACTCCACCTACAGGTTGCATCAGAGTTTACATCTCGTAGGAGGAAGTCGGGTCTGTTTTAAAATGTATTTCTTATATCTCCAAATTTGCCATGTATAGCGAGGTGGTCTCAACTTGCTGCTAACTGATTGTCCGGGCGGAGATTAAAGACCGCGTATCTGTCGAAATTATAGTACGGATAATTATTACAAGGAAACCACTGTGAATGTCGTAAGAGTCCCACATGCGATTTTCACAACTTCACACTTGTATCTGCTCGATNTTACAAGGAAACCACTGTGAATGTCGTAAGAGTCCCACATGCGATTTTCACAACTTCACACTTGTATCTGCTCGATCTCACGTGCTGGTTTAAATATTACTCTCCTGTAACTCGCGAAATATCTCTTGTAATTGTCCATTGTGTCCTATCAGAATTGCACACAATCGCATTTGTCAAACATGCTGCTCATGGTGATTGACTACACAACTATGTCAAGTGCGTATGGTGACAAGCGGAGGCCTTCCTGATTGTCGAGTAGAGGTGAGCGATGTTTAACGACTGCGTCTAGCTCAGAGTGAGGCTCAAAATATATTTCAGAAGTCACTGGTGAGTATATTGTAACCCACGTCGTGCCGCCTTGGTTTATTATGGTGGTGTGTTGAGCCCCACCACAGTACTGATTTCATGGGACATTATTGTCACCGCTAGTCTACGTAACTTGTAACTGATAGTCAGCATGAACCATTATTGTGACACATATATTTACGGTAAATTAATTATGAATTCACTATCTAACATGCCTGTGATTCACTTCTTATAGACCGTGTTGGCCAGCTGGAAAACTGTTGCACTTTATCTCTTGCCTATTTCCACATCGCTACACTCTTCGAAAAGTGCAAACATCGTCATGGCCAACACTGAATTCCATCTGATACTAATATACAATGATATTGTCACGATGCAGGCTATTCTTGTAATCATTCCCATATCTGTAACCCACGCCGTAACTTACCAATTTAGCTCAGATGGTAGACAAATGTACCTGGATGACAGGGAACTTCTACCCCCGTGGGCACTAGCTGATATATTTCTGAACGTTCCTTCTTCCATGCGAGAGGTTTTTGAATGGTTTGGTTAATCATATGTAAAAACTCTACAATTTCATTCATTGCCTAATACAGAAGAGGTGAGGGTCTAAAAATAACATAATGTACTGAATTTCATTTAAAAAATAAATTACTGTTTTATTGCATAGGGCTTACCATACCTGATTTAATAGATTGCTCAAAACATTAGTTATACAATTATTAAACACTGTCTCAATTAATTCGCTTCGCAGAACATCTTTTGAAAAGATGATTACAACTAAACTTGAGTATGCCTAAGCCTGCGAGCCATTACCAGAGAAGCCTATATAAAATTATCTAAACAACATTACTTGCGCTGGTAGTCTACCTTAATGAGTTCTACATTAAGCTGTACTTTACGNAAATTATCTAAACAACATTACTTGCGCTGGTAGTCTACCTTAATGAGTTCTACATTAAGCTGTACTTTACGAGCTACCACATTGCTGTTTTCTCGTCCCATGCTGACCTCACTTGCCTCTCTCGTCCCTCGAGAAGGCAACACCTGTGATAGCTGGTCTCACCGCACATCTCGCCATTCGCTTCAATGTAATCCTGGTCATTCCACCCGCACGCACCGATCTCCACATTTTCCCGCAGTGCCCGAATCATCACCGTAANACCTGTGATAGCTGGTCTCACCGCACATCTCGCCATTCGCTTCAATGTAATCCTGGTCATTCCACCCGCACGCACCGATCTCCACATTTTCCCGCAGTGCCTGAATCATCACCGTCATTAACAACCCCGCCCTAGGCTAGACCGAAGCCCGCCTACGCTTAATCTGCAATCTTCGCGAAAACTCAATCGATCTCTTGTCCAGCACCAAAGGAGACCACTCTGGTTGGTGTCTGGTTAATGACTCTCCTCGCGTCAACAACTCTCCAACGACTCTCCTCGACTCATACGCCCCCTCGCGCCCCGCTATGCACAAGACTGCAGAGTTGGGAGAGATTGGCTGCTGAACCCGGGCTGGCCAATACCCTGAGTCTACGTGTTTTACGATAGGCTGTACCGCATTGCTCAAGCGGAAACTGCACACTTCACGGAAGTTAAACACTGAACTCCCGGGAAGACAGTGCTCTCCGCGAATTTTCAGATTCACAGACACAACAATGCCCTGACTACTGCAAACTTCCCGGTCCCGCAACTTACAAAGTCGCGGCAAATGAAAACGAACACAAAACAGAGGCAAAACTAGGCCTTCAAAATTATTCTTGACAATATTATGTCGTGGCTCTCTCGTCTCCTTTATACCCTCAAAGAATTTGCGTTATCGCATATCATCGCTTGATGCACATAGTTACAAAGCATTTTGGGGAGGACAGTTCCAGCCCTGTTCTAACTCGTAATGTTCTGAGTCAAAATTGTGACTTGTGTACATTGTCTTTAATTATCCCAGTGACGGGTTCTCATACCAGGTTCATAAGTTGATAGTGTTAATATTTTAATTGCAGTAACAGCTCAATCATTTATTCTGCTCTGAAACGGCGACAAAGAGGTCATCATCATTCATCATTTGGATGAGTAAATTGTTTCTAGTATTCTATATCCTCATCTCCCAGTGCAGACAATGACAATTATTCGTAAGCAACCTATTACTCTTGCTTTTGTAGTCTAGCACGTGATGTGAAAACGGGGATACGAATTTGCATGATTTTGTTTTGCCATTAGAGTAAACAACGCCAATTTCCATTATGGTGAATTCCACTGGAGATGTGAAGCCTTGCATTTTAGCGAATATGTTGCAGGCTGATTGACAAGTAAACTGATTTAGTGATTTCATAATTTACATTAGTATTTTAACCTATATATCTCTCACATTGTATGTTGACAAGCGATCGTGTATTATGAGAGCATAAGCTTGCGTGTTGGCAAGTATNGCAGGATTTTGTTTTGCCATTAGAGTAAACAACGCCAATTTCCATTATGGTGAATTCCACTGGAGATGTGAAGCCATGCATTTTAGGGAATATGTTGCAGGCTGATTGACAAGTAAACTGATTTAGTGATTTCATAATTTACATTAGTATTTTAGCCTATATATCTCTCACATTGTATGTTGACAAGCGATCGTGTATTATGAGAGCATAAGCTTGCGTGTTGCCAAGTATGTTCTCTATGGCCATAACTTCAATTCTGCAGTCGACAATACCTGTGTTTATACGATCATCTCGCTTACTGATATCAAATACCAATGTTCGCGAACTAATTTGGTTCGGGAGTCGTCGAAGCTTCATGACCATAATACATTATGGCTTGTCAACATCATAGTTTTAGTGTTGTTGGAACGTAAAATAAAATCAACGGAAATATTAACAGAAAATTGTACAAGGTCACGTCTTAATAAATTTTAATGTTTGCGTGGCAAAATTTATTTTTCATAAACTATGAACTACTACAAATCAAACATAAACAAACAATTTCTTACGTTAAGCAATTTAAAAAATTGTGAAAGCATTTTATAACGTTTTATAAATATTTCTTGAAGTAATTTACGGTACCTTATTTCAAAGTCAATGATTTAATTTCAGTAATTAAGTTAGTTTAAAAATTATTTCTTCGTCCCAAATACAGAAAAATTTTGTTTTTGATGTGCGGTTATACAAACAATTTGAATTCTAAAATTATTTTATTCGATGAAATAGTAGTTGTAATTAATGCCAACAAACTGAACAGTATTACTTAGAAATTAGAGTTGAGTGGAGAGATTTGAGCGGCTCTTAACATCGAGGTCTTGAGAGCCGATGAGAGTGAAGTGAGGTGAGCATGGAGCAGCGCCGGAATGCAAAATCGGGGTAAATGGGAGATCCCCGAGAAAACCCGCCGACCAGCAGCATCGTCCGGCAAGATTCCTACTTGCGAAAATCCGGAGTGAACCGAGGCGGTTCGCCTTGGTGAAACGCGAGCAGTCTAACCGCTCAGCCACCTAACCTTTTGTTATAAATATGAAATGACAAAACTTCGGTGACCAACACCCTTAAATTAGGAATACTATACAAGTTTTAGACTGTGCTATTCATCAACATTGTACTTAATAATAAGTAAAATAATTAAAATACATTTTAAGTACGTATTTATAGATTTACCACATTAGAATAAATAGTGCAAGTCAACTGAAGATGTTATTGAAGAAAGCCTTACGTAATATTTGGGAGTGGTCTCTTTAGGCAGCAACGTATGAGGAAAAAGATAACAGACTTTAAGACATTGGTTCACTGCTCGTTGGATGGTCAACTAAGAGCACTAAGGCTTAAAGGCACAGTGAAGTGCATACTATTTTATTGTTTGCAGACATCTGTATCCATTCATTTATGTTTTAGTAATCTTTTGGTCCTTTTTTTTACCCATACAAACGAGTACTTGTTCACAGCTGCCCTTAATAATTTACATCTGCTAATTTTACTATTGTATCAGATTACTTACATATGAGGCTATTGATATCAAAAGGAGCTATCTCCATCATCCTTAAGTGTAGAGTAGGGGTTATTTTTTATGTAATGCATTTCTACCCACACTATCGGGATGATTTTGGTCTTCCATATACAACAAATTATATGTATTCGAGTAACCAAGGAAGCCAAAAAAATTATTACTAGTTAATTAGATATTTTAACTTTTACTTTGGAGATTGTCCCTTTTGATTAATACTGTACGATTTACGTAGATATTGCTCTATTTGATACCAACATTCATGGAGATTGCTCTTTCTGTTAATAGAATATAGTAGTTTGATACCTACACTCACATAATTTAGTACGAATACCATTATAAGAGTAGTTATATTCTTTACGCTAAAACAGCATGTCAGGAACGGCACTATAAGGTACGTACCATAAATACTGTTACAAAAGTGACAGACAATATTATCTAGAGCGCACAAAACAGAAACCATGACAACAACATGTAATACATTAGTTTTGAGATTTGCAAACTTTCAGATTACCAATAATTCATTACAGGGTACAATGACATGCAAACAACAGTACTATTCTGTAATTAACAAAAAATGTTATCCTTTAGAAAGTCAGTAAAACAAAACAAGAAGAAGAACTTTATACAAAAAAAATAACACTTTTCTCTTGTAATAAAGTTACCTGTAATTTCGAACCTACTAAAACAAAACTGTTCAAGATTAAACAACATCGAAATGTACTTATCGGACTATACACAAAAATTATTGCTTTGGATTACAGTGCCAAAGCTAATGAAAAACACTGTTCGAAACTCAAAAATTAATTCAACCATCAAAAGCGATTCATCATCATCAACGTTTTCACAANAATGAAAAACACTGTTCGAAACTCAAAAATTAATTCAACCATCAAAAGCGATTCATCATCATCAACGTTTTCACACAACAAAATATCTTGTAGATTCTCGCCACCTTCATCTTATGTTTCTGTTCTGTGCAGCACATCCACATAGTACAAAAGTTTGGTGGGTTTTCCAATTTTCACCGAAATGGGATGACAAAATCTTCGCAACATCTCTCAGTTTAGTCTTTAATATGTTCTTCGGACGTTGTTAGAACATATTTCCATGGATTTTATTTCAGATATGGGGCAGTTTTTCTTTGTAATGAATATGGACGTGTTTNGTTGTTAGAACATATTTCCATGGATTTTATTTCAGATATGGGGCAGTTTTTCTTTGTAATGAATATGGACGTGTTTGTGTCAACACAGTATGCTGTCTCCCCTCTTACTTTCACATCGCACTTCTTGACACCCCGAATTAGTATTGCTCGTTTGCTTGGAGCAAATTTGAAGTGCTATGCTCCAGGTTGCTTCAGAACAGAACCGGTGTTGGGTTTCGAATTGAAAACGTGACAGTCTTCTCCAAGATTAATGACCATTCCATGATTCCCAACTATACCCAAGTAATCTGCTGGAGTAATTATCTTTATTTCATTCTTTTTCGATATTGCCAAGGATTTTTTGAGTAGCCTCTTACAGGAAACACCAGTTCTATGCTTGCAATGCTACGTGAAGCAGTCAGAAGCCGTTTACCACACATGGTGAGTAGGTTCCTGTTTTTTTTTGACACCCGCACAAGTCACAAATGAGTTTCACTACTTTGTAATTTCTCATATCAGTTTTCATCAGCCTATAATAAAGCGCTGAAGCAATCTGATTAGACCCTTTTGCATATTGGTCCTCCATCCAGCAATAACAAAACACATTGGCTTTGGTAAGCCTGCATTTGGAGGTTACTTCAACTATAGCAAATGTATGAAAGTAAAGTTAACGGGAGTAATAAGCTTCTTGATCTGCAACTCAGGGTAATGTCTGATTTTTCTGCGTGTCAAAGGATATTACAAAGATTATCTTCACCAGTTTCTCTCAGTAAAATGTAAAATTCCTCTCCTTTTAGTTTGTGGACACGTTTCGTTATCATTATTTAATTTAGTTGTGTGGGGTCTTTCTCTTGTTTGAGACGCTCATCTAGTTGTGTGCAGAGGGAACAACAGTCCTTACTACAGGTCTTGAGTCCAATATTCAAACAAGTGTTAAAAACCATGGGTAAATAAGACGTGGTGGTGTTTAATGCTGGATCCGTAACCATTTTATCATACATGGCAAACAGTTTGTATACACTTAATTCAGAAGGCAAGTACATTCTCTGCCTTCACTTCTTACGANTTTATCATACATGGCAAACAGTTTGTATACACTTAATTCAGAAGGCAAGTACATTCTCTGCCTTCACTTCTTACGATAATAGTGGGATTCAACACCAACTACGGAATATATACACTTCACAATGCTTTCTTTTTTTGGACGGAATTTTAGTGTCTTCCTATCACCCCCACGATTTTCAACAAGAGGGTTAACTGTTTGTGCATATTTTTTTAGCAATAGTATCAACACGCTTTCTGGAGACATACAGGATGTTTAGGAAAGGTTGCTGACATACAGGAACCTTCTTACTTTTACTGTTGTTAACATAAAATTTAGTTCGGAATTGCTTTATAACCGGTTTTTCATTTTTTGACCCCCTCCTCCTCTGCACATGTACAATTTCAATGTACTTACAAATGAAAGCATTTTGAGCATCGTGCGCTTTATGGCAGTGATACTGTTCATGGAGCACCTTCATGTCATTCATCGATAATGTCCTACATCTGAATGCTTTTGTTATGTGTTTCTCTTTGCATTTAGGTGGTATAGGTATTTCCTTAGGGGTATACCTGTTTGGGGAAAAAAATGAAATTAGTTCTCGTATACAAAGTTACATGGTACAGAAAGTTCTAACATTTATTATGTGAAGTTAGAACATCACTTAAAGTTGAATAGATAAGTGATATATAGCAGTATGAGGTTATGGTTTCCATTAAATTATGTACTATTTATGTAAAAATCATAGTATATACATCCATTATCCAACATAATGTATACTTGTTATATTAATAGTTCCTGATTTATATTAAAGTAAAAATTTTTTTAGAAACAAATTATTTCGATTTCCTTGGATCCCAGGTCCATTTCTTAGGTTTTGTGGGTGACCCAGGCGTCACATTTTGAGCTATCGTATCCATCTCAGGACACGAAGAAGAAAGTTACTATTTGTTGTGATAATATAATACTTTCGTTCACCGTAACACAGTTTAAAAACACTGAAAATATCTCCAATTAATTAATACTCGGACAACTTTGCACACGTGAGTAGGACAATCTCACATTATAACTACATTGAAAAAAATGTGGCAGCACTCACATTACAGGAATGGAAACAGCTAATTGGTATTTGTGGAGATTGCCATAGTTGATTCCAACATATGACATTTTATTTATTTCAATGAATGCAGAATATCCCGCCAATGTAAGCTATTTTATTTCACTGTCTACTTCGTAGCAGCCTACCGGAAGGCAATACAGAAGAAAGGTCGTTGTGGTATACTTCCACAACAAGTTTACTTTGAACAGGGAGTTACTGCGATCGGAACAAGTTCGGAGCCAGTGTAACTGTGTACAGAGATGAACGTGTTTGAAGTGAAGGCGTTCTTAGTCTGGTGTGACCGGGGCCTAAAAATACATAACGAATTTGAAACTTGTAGAGTTACGCATATAAACTAACCTCATTAGTTTCTGGATTGTTCTTTGGCTTTATTCTGACAAACATAACCCACAGAAATAGATTACCGAATAGTTTTTCTTTGGGCGGTTGCAGTTCAGAAAATAAGAATACACACAATCGTCTCCTACTACGTACTTAAAAAAATTGCCTGNTTTATCATACATGGCAAACAGTTTGTATACACTTAATTCAGAAGGCAAGTACATTCTCTGCCTTCACTTCTTACGGTAATAGTGGGATTCAACACCAACTACTGAATATATACACTTCACAATGCTTTCTGTTTTTGGACGGAATTTTAGTGTCTTCCTATCACCCCCACGATTTTCAACAAGAGGGTTAACTGTTTGTGCATATTTTTTTAGCAATAGTATCAACACGCTTTCTGGAGACATACAGGATGTTTAGGAAAGGTTGCTGACATACATGAACCTTCTTACTTTTACTGTTGTTAACATAAAATTTAGTTCGGAATTGCTTTATAACCGGTTTTTCATTTTTTGACCCCCTCCTCCTCTGCACATGTACAATTTCAATGTACTTACAAATGAAAGCATTTTGAGCATCGTGCGCTTTATGGCAGTGATACTGTTCATGGAGCACCTTCATGTCATTCATCGATAATGTCCTACATCTGAATGCTTTTGTTATGTGTTTCTCTTTGCATTTAGGTGGTATAGGTATTTCCTTAGGGGTATACCTGTTTGGGGAAAAAAATGAAATTAGTTCTCGTATACAAAGTTACATGGTACAGAAAGTTCTAACATTTATTATGTGAAGTTAGAACATCACTTAAAGTTGAATAGATAAGTGATATATAGCAGTATGAGGTTATGGTTTCCATTAAATTATGTACTATTTATGTAAAAATCATAGTATATACATCCATTATCCAACATAATGTCTACTTGTTATATTAATAGTTCCTGATTTATATTAAAGTGAAATTTTTTTTAGAAACAAATTATTTCGATTTCCTTGGATCCCAGGTCCATTTCTTAGGTTTTGTGGGTGACCCAGGCGTCACATTTTGAGCTATCGTATCCATCTCAGGACACGAAGAAGAAAGTTACTATTTGTTGTGATAATATAATACTTTCGTTCACCGTAACACAGTTTAAAAACACTGAAAATATCTCCAATTAATTAATACTCGGACAACTTTGCACACGTGAGTAGGACAATCTCACATTATAACTACATTGAAAAAAATGTGGCAGCACTCACATTACAGGAATGGAAACAGCTAATTGGTATTTGTGGAGATTGCCATAGTTGATTCCAACATATGACATTTTATTTATTTCAATGAATGCAGAATATCCCGCCAATGTAAGCTATTTTATTTCACTGTCTACTTCGTAGCAGCCTACCGGAAGGCAATACAGAAGAAAGGTCGTTGTGGTATACTTCCACAACAAGTTTACTTTGAACAGGGAGTTACTGCGATCGGAACAAGTTCGGAGCCAGTGTAACTGTGTACAGAGATGAACGTGTTTGAAGTGAAGGCGTTCTTAGTCTGGTGTGACCGGGGCCTAAACATACATAACGAATTTGAAACTTGTAGAGTTACGCATATAAACTAACCTCATTAGTTTCTGGATTGTTCTTTGGCTTTATTCTGACAAACATAACCCACAGAAATAGATTACCGAATAGTGCTTCTTTGGGCGGTTGCAGTTCAGAAAATAAGAATACACACAATCGTCTCCTACTACGTACTTAAAAAAATTGCCTGTGTGAGAAATCTTCAGCTCTTTAGTACGTTTCATTTCTGGGGAAATTTGGTTCAATTTCACTTAGTTTCCTTCTTAAATCCGTACAGTTTACAACAATGGCCTGAAACAGTTAGGAGAGATTAAAATAAAAATGTTAAAATGGGAAGTGTGTAATTGAGTTTAATATATTCACGCAGGTTCTAAAATATAACGGAAATGTGATAAGTGGTGTTTCGTATTTTAAAGCTGGATTGGTTAAATGTATAAAAATAACTTTATAAATGAGGTCATAATATAATGGTAAACTTACAAAATTGTCTAAAAATATATTTTCCCAAATTTTCTACTCACCATGTTTAGATTGAGATGTAGATTCATGTTTAATCATTTAATTTAAATTAACGTCATTAGTCTTTAATTCCTCAACTGTTACCGTAATGATATGAGTTAGACACCAGAAAGTGATTAGTTAAACTACGTTGAAGTATGACCTAGTAGTTATAAAATAAAATAAATTACTTTAAAAGTCAACACTAAACTAAACCTACCTATGGACGCACACTGGATATATATATACATATATATATATATATAGGGAACGCGGAAGGAATCAGCCATGCCCTGTAGTACGGAACCATTTTAGTAGTCACCTGGAGTGATTTCGGGCAACCGTGGAAAACCAAAATCAGGTTGGTCAAGAGGGAAATAGAACCCACGTGCTTACGAATGCGAATCTAGTCGTTTATCACCGTGCCACCTCGCTCTGTAACAATATACACAAATAAAAACAAAAACTATTTCAATTAATTGTTTTGGAATAAGTACAATTAAATATGTAGAATTTCTACAGGCACAGACATGTTTGACGTACAACATTAAATGACAATGTCTCATATGTACATGTGTATTGTACGATAATAGGAGCATTAGAAGCTATACACTCTAACTCTTCCGGATCTGTCTGAGCCTTAATTTGCGTGGTTCGTTCTATATAACAAAAAGAACACATAAAATCAATTCCCAGAACTTTTTCGCTGTTTTCTAGTCGCCGCTAGCTCGTGGAGCCATGACAATATTTTACGGCAAACAAAACTACCTGACTTTATGTTTTATTTTTCCCTTTCTCAAACCAGAGAACCATACAACTGTGGTAACAGTTAAGACATTTTAAATACCGTTCGTATAAATATATGACTTTCATAAAGGTTCCCGAAGAGTAAGGGGATGTTGACTGAGTTACAACCTACAGAATATATCCTTTAAGGGGAGTCTGATAACAGAAAGAGGCCACTTTTTATGGCTAGTTAGAGAATACATTTCGTAGGTAGGCTTTATTCTTAAAGCGATTTCTTGAAGGACTGATAAAATAAGAGTTGTAGTGGTTGATGTTGCAAAACGGTATAAACAAAATAAAAAGTTTCCTTTTTGGGCCACGGCTTCTAGCAAATCATTTTAGACTACTTGTGGTGGTAATTTATTTTTGGGAATACAATAAACTTGGATAAATAGAAATTTACTGCAGTTAAGTTCTTAGAACGTTTGTAGGAAATAGCNGAAATTTACTGCAGTTAAGTTCTTAGAACGTTTGTAGGAAATAGCTGCTGCATCGAGTTTAGTTGAGAGGTTTGGTCGGCACTTCTTAACAGTGATGTCTTGGGCTCCTAAGAGGGTGCAATAAGGTGGTCATAGAGAAACGGTGGGATTCAAGAGCGGAAAACTAGAGTATCACGAAAAAATCCGCCAGACGACGGCAAAGTTCGTCACATTTTCCACACACAAAAATTCCGGGGGAACGCGTCGGGAAATTAGCTGCAGAGGCAATTGAAGTGGCATAGGTGGTATAGTTAAACTATTACTGTAATTACATTTTTGTGATCATGGTTATATTCTTCCATTAATAACCTGANCATAGGTGGTATAGTTAAACTATTACTGTAATTACATTTTTGTGATCATGGTTATATTCTTCCATTAATAACCTGAGCGTTATCATTTGTCAGTGAGATACTGTTATTCCTTAAAAACTAGTATTATAGATTGTATTTTTCGCGACCAAAATATGGTGATGTTATCACCTAACGTATAGTCCTGCTGAAGAAATGTTTTGTATTGAATATTTTCCAACGCAAGTACGCGTTTTGTTTACGTGTAATTTTAACACAAATAATGAGGAAACACATTTCCGAGTGTATTCGACCTTGCGTCAGCTTGCATAAAACTTGTTAAGAAGGTGATAGTGCCTATTCTTACTCAATATACATCGAAAAGCCAAAAAAAAACNCAGCTTGCATAAAACTTGTTAAGAAGGTGATAGTGCCTATTCTTACTCAATATACATCGAAAAGCCAAAAAAAAACTGGTATAGGCGTGCGTATGTAAATAACAGAGGTATGGAACCAATCAGAGTAAAGCGATGCGGTCGGCAGCTAGATCGGTTACTGCTGCTACAATGGCAGGTTATCAAGATTTAAGTGAGTTTGAACGTTGTGTTATTGTCGGCGCACGAGAGATGGGACATAGCACCTCCGAGGTAGCGATAACATTTGGATGCTCGCGTACGACCATTTCACGAGTTTACCGTAAATATCGGGAATCCGGTGAAACATCACATCTTCGACATCGCTGCGGTTGGAAAAATATCGTGAAAGAACGGGACAAACGACGACTGACGAGAATCATTAAACGTGACAGACGTGCAACCCTTTCTCAAATTGGCCCAGATTGGATTTGTGGACTACCCTGCAGGATTCATGGCGTGAATTGCCTCCTGCATACCTACAGATATTAGTCGAGTCCATGCCAAGTCGTCTTGTGGCAGTTCTGGTGCTCGAGGAGCCCTACACGATAATAGGCAGGTGTACCTGTTTTTTTGGCTCTTCAGTGTATAAGGATCTGTTTATCTCAAGTTGTGTTTATCGCCACAATTCTCCACAGACAATGTGTTTACATTTTGTTTATTATGCCCCTCCCAAATCACTTAAAATTTATATGAAGTAATTTATTACGATTTTTGCAAGGAATGTCTAAAAAGTTTCTTAAAAATTATTATAAAATAATATTAAATAGCGAGAGTGAGGAAATTTATAAACTCAAAATTTGAGTGAAATTATTTGAGCGTCTCTTAACATCAAGACTTTGAGAGCTCAGAAATTTAAGGAATTATTCAATTTTCATTGAACCTGTTAATTTATGGCACGTGAAAAATTTGGTATTATCTAGTGTCGCTAATATTTCGTTCTCTGTTTCAGGTAAGATACACCTGTCCTGATCGCTTTCGGTAGGTAAGTCTAAACTTACAAGAAGCTACATTACTACCTCCATGAACGGCTAAAATAGTCTCAAAATATATTGACTCGTTTAGGTTATTAACAACACTAAGAGCGCTGGAAAACGTTTGGCAAAATTATTTTGAGGCTTTGTCAATATTTCTCTTTTCCTTAATAGAATAACTATTGTTTTTATGTTCTTTTTGACCAACGACCCTCGAAGTATGTACTTAATTTGTGTACGGGAGGATGATTTCTCCTTCTATTACAAAATTATAAATTAATTTAATAATTAAATCCATTATGTGAAATCACACGATGCGTCTGCGTACATGCATCACTGTCTCCTACTAAAATACTTTAAGAATAAGGCTACATCGAGTTCAGTGTAATTTGGCATTATTCTTCAGTGGCTAGGAGGTATGCCTCCCAAATTTTAATTTCAGTCATATACGTCCAATTATATAATTAAATTTCTGGTAAATGTATTTCCATGTTACTCCGATATTGTATAATTAAATAGAAGAAATTTNCCAATTATATAATTAAATTTCTGGTAAATGTATTTCCATGTTACTCCGATATTGTATAATTAAATAGAAGAAATTTCTTTCAGTACTAGTATGAACTCAAAGTAGTTCATAAACACGAGCATATTTGCAAATTTTATTGAAAACAATATCCGTTTTAGAGTTATAAAAAAAGTGAATCGATACTTTTTACTTTCCACGCCTAGTGCCTATTTCTAGCTTTTCCACATTTAGTGTATGTAGCGTTAGTCAAGGATTCATTAAAAGAGTTTTATTAATTCTAGCATATCTTTTTCAGCCTTTGTTGTTAATAATAGTTATTTCAGATTTTAGGTCATATTCAACTACATTCTTTCTATACCTTTCGAGAAATATTTATTATAAGTTAACTATAATAACAGATATTCTATATTTTTTAATAATGATGCAAAGTACTTTTTTAACAAATTATATATCCAATAATTGATAAATAAGTTTTAAAATGGTTTGTTAATATAGATAATAAATTACATCTAGCTGGCATCAAAGTATATGAAAATGTACACTATTGTTTGTGAAAATTGTCACATCCAGAAAGAATAGCCGGACTGAATCCAAACTTGGAGGATGTGTAGAACAGTGTACTAGCAGTAAGTGATAAAGATTGCAGAGAGATGGCGTACACGTAGGACCAACAGCGCCCTCTCTGTGTGACCGGAAAGGTCCGTGTTACGCCAAGCTGAGTCAGTGAAAAGCCGTCACACGAAGTGAAAGCAAGTGCCAGTATGCCTCGTCGACGTCAAAGGGCACCATATCAGCATGCGAGTGAGTTCGAACGGGGCAGAATGATCGGTCGCCAAGAAACGGGTTTGTTATANAAAGGGCACCATATCAGCATGCGAGTGAGTTCGAACGGGGCAGAATGATCGGTCGCCAAGAAACGGGTTTGTTATACATGCTCGTACAGGGCATGCTGCTGCTGCGCCAGTGATGCGCGTGTGGAACCAGTGCATATAAGGAGGTCATACGCAGCAACGAGCGGGTACTGGACAGCGCAATGTGACCACAGCATGGGATNGCATGCTCGTACAGGGCATGCTGCTGCGCCAGTGATGCGTGTGTGGAACCAGTGCATATAAGGAGGTCATACGCAGCAACGAGCGGGTACTGGACAGCGCAATGTGACCACAGCATGGGATGTCCACCATCTTGTCCGTACAGCCTCGTCCACAGTGTTGGCTCGACACTGGAGCACTGCAGCGCGTATGTAACTGTCTGCGTCGGTTGTTCGACGCCGTCTGCTGCGGACTGGACTGGTGGCACGCATGCGATTGCATCGGCATCCATTGTCCAGAAACCATAACCAGCAATGGGCACGTGAACGCCGTCGCTGGCGTGCTGATTAGTAAAATGTGGTGTTTTCGGACAAGTCCCGCTTCAACCTGTTCTACAGTGATGGCCGCATACGTTTTAGACGCTACCGTCGTGACAGGAATCTGGTAGCCGGCATTGTGGAGCGGCATAGCGGACAAACGCCAAGTGTGATAATTTGAGGCGCCATTGGATACAACATGTGATATCGACTCCTACATTCTGAGAGCAATCTGAACATCAACCGCTATATCAGAGAGATTTTAGAGCCCGAGATACTGACCCTCCTTCAGGCAATTCCACATGCCATATTTCAGCAGTGCAATGCCCGGCTACATGTGGCGAGGAATGTGCAAAGCTTCCCTGGCCTGCACGTTTGCCTGAAATGTCATCTATGGAGCATGTCAGGGATATGGTTGTTCGGCCACTTGTTCGTCACGGTCCTCCAGCAACCACTGTTGATTCTTTGTGAACTCGCAAACAAACCGCGTGGAGGGAGATTCCCCAGGAACATATCCAGGTACTCTTTATTCCATGCGACGACGTTTAGTGGCTTTGATTGCAGCATGTCGGGGCTTCACACTTTACTGAATTAGCAAGTACAGGGTTCATTTATTGTTCTGTAATACTAATTAATTGTGTATTGTCATGTACCTAATCTGTGGTATAAAGGTAATTTCAATTACATGCATCCTTTTTGGTGTAGCATTTTTTCAAACGTTAGTTTATTTACGTGGGCTATCCAGACTTAACCATTACTTTTCCCAAGCATAGTTACGGAACACGTGTGTACGTTATAACGTACGTTAGAACATCTGCGACATTTCAATAGATTTAGATAACCTCAGCAATGTGTTTCTATTTGAGATTAGTAAGAATTAAATTATTTTCTATGAGATTTTAAATTTCTGAAAAAGTGAATATTTTATGTAAGTTGGTTTTCCTTAATTCATATAGAGTAAAGAAGAAGTTGAAAATGTTCTAATATAGTTTATGTAACGAGACTATAGTATTATTACACCATGAAAATTTGATGTAGATATTAGTTACGTATTTCTGCACTTGTAGAAGTGGATAAAAGATTCTAGATTTTGCTGCGTGTTTCTTAATTTACTCGACGTTTTATTGCTTCTCTGATGTTGTTCATCAGGTTTTCTTTGTTACTACTTGTATTCCTCGAACATGTACAATTATTGTTTTTTAGCAATTTCGTTTATAATATTACATTTTATTTTTCTAGAAGCATATTACCTGTTATTTGCTGCAAGAAATGGTGCTATTCTAATTCCTGTAAGTTCCGGAAATCACAAATCCAGAAAACTTTACGTTTGGAGGGAGGAGTATAGAAGTATGCGGTTGTTAAGAGGGGAGATGGGAATGCAAACCGATTTGTGCTTTCGGTTGCAAAACAGCAGCTTTTTATTTTAACGCCAATATTAAAAATGCTAATATATATTTTAAGAACGTTCGTTTTTTTAATTAATATAAATTATGAGGTGGTCGAATTAATTTTTTCAGTAATAATCTCTTATATTTTATAATTAACGTTAAAACATAAATAAACGCTGAAAACGAGTGCATGCATTGACAGTATATCGGCTATATATTTTATTCTTAAAAGTTTTCGTATTTTTACCCAAGGTTTTTTGTTTTCACTTGTAACTTACGGTTTTCTTCTGTGATCTTTCGGTGTCTACGCATTCTCTTGTAGAGTGTTTTGTTTATTGTCCGTGGCATTATATGTGCTATACAAGTCTCCAGTTTTCAATACTATGTTCTCTATGTCGACATTTATCTTTTTTGTTATCGCAGTTATATTATATTAATTTTGCACTGTTTAAGATTATCATTGTAACTGAGTGTGTGCATCATGTATGTATATATATGTATATGACGTATCGAATCATCTTCCACTTCAGCGGTAGAAATGAAACACAAAAATCATGGCAAATGTTTTTAAACACGAAGCCTTTTTTGACTTTGTTTCCGATTTATAATTTTGTTAATACTGCAGTAATCTGATACTGCTAACCGTCGTACGAGATGATCAAATGACCACATTCAGTCTGCATGCACGCCTACAGCCATTTTAACGTACACTGTGGTATTATTTACAATATACTAGGTTTTTTTCGAATTAGCTGGGAGCCTTCTCGGATACACTGACGAACTGTTTCTATGTTGAAAATGGGTGAGAGGCATATACAACTGTTTTCAAGTGACAGCTAAAAAATCTAATAGATTTTATTCTGGAGAACGTGCAGGAAATAAGTCCCGCGTGGTATTGTCATTTGTTTAAAAATATTTCATTCAATAAATTTTGTGCTATTCGACTAAAAAGTGGCGGTGCACCATCATACTTAAACAACATGTAACTTACAAAATCAAGTATAACTTCTTTCAAAGGTTCATGCACCTGTTTTGGGTGGAAATATACTTAGGATTCACGTTTTAATTTCCCTACGAGAAAAACGGATCCTCGATTGACATCTGCTAAAAGCAAGTACAAAAGTCTACGCTTGGAAGAAAATGTCGTCGTTAATTACCTGTACTCGTTGAACATGGTACCTTTAAAGCAATTGCACTCGCAAAACCCTCTAAACTGTCACATGTCCAGAGTTCTCCTCTGCTGCTATTCTTCGAGTTATAGTGGCAGCATTTCCTTCAACATGCTATACAAAATTTGCTTTCGAGATAAGCAATGCATACACTAACAGGTTTGCCACCGTATGACACTGTTTTTTTTTTAATGAGCCTATATCTTGTAGGCATCCATGTAATTTTTGAAATGTTTCCTTGTCTGATGGATGTTTAATAAGGAATCGATCCACATAGAGACGTCTAGCTTTCGCTGCATTAGATTCCCTGCCTCCATGCATCAACGCTTGTCTGCAATTTCCTGGTATCAATATTCATTACCACGTCCACAAAATAATACAGCAGAGTATCAATTGCTCTTGCAAGGAGGACAAAAAGAAATAACCAATGTCTTATTTAGTACACAAACTGAGAGCTGTTGGTTTGTCTATAACTTGGAAATATTTCAAATAGGCCACATATTTATATGAATATTTTTAATAGTTTTAATGCCTCTCAGTCAATATTCAATATTTAAAAAATATTAAAATATCAAATTTAAGTAGGAAACAAAGGTCATATACTGTCAGTGAAGTAAACGTCAGCAATCAGGCAAAGTAAAAGGAAATCCTGTGCTTGTAAATACGTCCCTGTGCTGTCCCTTGCAACAAAGCGTGCTGTTGTTCAAATTGTTTGTTTTTACCTTGCAGACCAGGTCTTAGCAAAACCGACTGCGTGACCATGGCAACAGAGGCGGGGCAATTTACTCCAATTAACCTCGCGGTTTGGAAGTGTCCGTCGTTGTTTGCGCCTACGAAGTTGGCAGACGAAGCAATTATTTCCAATAAGATGACCTTCATCTCCTATAGTTCGGAGCTTCTATCGTGCTACCTTTGGTGCTAAGAAGACTATGAAAAGTTAAATGTCATGTTCCAATTATACGCTACAACACAAACTATAATAAAATAAATTTAAATTTCATTATTTTGACATAAAATTATCACAATTTTCTTTACTGATTATTATCCTTAAGACTAATATATTTCGGCTTTTGGCAGTCGCAGACTACTGTAATACAATATTGAAAACTGCAAAAATGTTATTCATAGACGTAAACATTAATACGCATTATTTTCATTTCGAGCTGCAATCTTTTGACCACTGGAAGAAAATGCGTCGAATAGTCTTCATGAACAGCCTGACTGTACGGAAATTGTCGGACAAGCCTGTTGAAGCAACTTTAATGTGATACTAGGGGGTAGGGCAGGATGAGGGTGACTCACACAAATAGTCAGGCCAGCACGAGTGTCACTACTTGTTGTGCAGTCTGGTTTAGGTGCGCTGCCAGGTGTGTTGAGACCAAGTGACAGCAGACTAAAAAAGGTAGCATACATTACTTCTAATTGCATGTCACCACTAATAACGGCCTCCTTCCAAATTCCTAACCTAATATTCAACAATTTGCCGCCAACGTGACGTGATCGTCTAAAGAACTCGTGCTCCTGGCCTGTTGCAGTCAGTGCAGAAGATTGGCCGGAAGTAGATGGACGCAGCTCCACGCAGATGTTACTTCTTGTATGAGTAGGAACTTCTTGTTTGCTCATTCTGCGCATTGTAGAGGTATCGGAATGTGGCCAGTTGGGTATGCACGTTACGGAGCATAGCCATGGCCGCCATTCCTGCTGTGGTTCGGTAACAAACTCCATGTGTGAAGTTTAGCATGAAAAAAATAAGCGAATTGCTGTATTATACAAAGAAAACGAAAAAATTTCGTTTGTAAGTAATGACAGCAATCACATTTTTTTTTTCATTATGTATTAAATGTTTGATAAAATCTTTTAAAACATTCTAAATAAAAACAAATTTTTTTCGATATTCTAATTTAAGTTTTACGTAAGAATTGTTGCAATCCCGAACTGATTATCAGACCCTTTTCTTTTAATACTTATTGCGTATATAAGCGTATATATATATTATTTTCAGCATTACATGTAGGACCACTGTTCGTTAATTTTGAGACAATTTTTACTGTCTTCAGCAAACACAACCTCTACTTTCATTGTACAATACTGGCCCACAAAGTTACTAGAGAAGGATCAAATCTTTTGTAATGACAGTCTTACTGGTTTATTCACTACTTTTGTTGTGTTTTTATTCAACGACAAAATAAGTAATATATTCTTTCATTTCACATTAAAATATTTTCGAACCAGGTGGCTGCTATTTTTCAATCAGCGAGAAAAATTACAAATCCAGATTATTTAGGGTCGTTTACATCCTGTTTACAAACAAACTTTTTTTCGTGCGTATAAAAATTGAGAAACATTTTAAATGCCTGGATATAACGATTTAAAAAATGTCTTCAGGCTTATTTAAAAACTTTGAAAGACTGAAAACGTTACATCTGATTCAGTACCTTATTTGGTGTTGTCAGATGGCTATGTCGGAAATGTTGTTGGTTGGAAACATACATGNGTTTTTTTCGTGCGTATAAAAATTAAGAAACATTTTAAATGCCTGGATATAACGATTTAAAAAATGTCTTCAGGCTTATTTAAAAACTTTGAAAGACTGAAAACGTTACATCTGATTGAGTACCTTATTTGGTGTTGTCAGATGGCTATGTCGGAAATGTTGTTGGTTGGAAACATACATGCATACATTGTATACGTACGTATATATGCAAATATAAGTCCCTGTAGGTAAATACTGGTATCGCGCACACCTGACACACATAACAGTACACATAAGAATACACATAACACATAAGAATAACTATTCAAGAAGAGTGAGGTATGCAAGGGAAATTAACATGCTATAAAAATACTGCATCTTCATGCGCGATACATAACTGAAGATCAGCGTTCTCGAGCACAAATTACTTACCAAAGCCTTCCACAAAGTCTTTCCAAATTCCATTTAAAACTTTAAAAAAATGTGGAAACAAAAAAANTTACTTACCAAAGCCTTCCACAAAGTCTTTCCAAATTCCATTTAAAACTTTAAAAAAATGTGGAAACAAAAAAAAATGCAGTTTTTGCTATGCAGTGGAAACGTAACTTAGTTGATTTATAAAAGTCACCTGATTTAACTAAATNAAAAAAAATGCAGTTTTTGCTATGCAGTGGAAACGTAACTTAGTTGATTTATAAAAGTCACCTGATTTAACTAAATTTCGAAATTTTCTGTCAACAACAGTTTTGTAAGGTTATTTGTTCTTTAAACCGTTTATGTAAATAACCACCTGCTTTTCATATAACGTGAAAGTAACTTACTGAACAAATATGTTAACATACCTGTTACTTGTTTCTTCTTAATATAATTTTTATTTTCAAGTCTTACGTATTTTTTGAGGTATGACAGCTCAATTTGCACTTCACCAAATATGTACATTGTAAATTACAAACCATTACGACCGGGGAAAATAAATTACTTTTTAAAATTAGAGGTAAAAAAAATGTCTAGGAATACTATTTATTTATGAGTCTTTTGTTTGGTGGCGAAGTTGAGGCAGCAGCCTCGTCTTACTTACACACTTTTAAACCCTAATATAAACTTTATATTTATAGTGCACCGAGAAAAACCAAATGTTACGTAAAATAAATGCAATACAAAAAGTTCCAGAAGTTTGTTGTGATAAATTTTTCAGAACCTTATTATAATGCTATTTTACTCTTACGTTTACAGATTAAAATATGGCAGTTTATATTTATACGTTCAAGCTGACACAAGTTACATAGGTTCCTCGTTAAAAATCCCTAGCAATTTAAAGTGTTACACTTGCAGGTCACAATAATGAATATGTTTTTTGTGCACGATTTTGTCCGGTGGTGAGCTATCGTCACTTATACAGTCTATCAAATAAAATCATTCGTTCCTACAAATTATTTTTCGGGAAAATTTTATGTAAAACGCTTATCAAAGTATTACCAAAATACGTATTAACACAACGTTTAAAGTACTACTGTATCAGCAGATAATAAGACGAAAAAATCCGGCCGATGTTTTTATAAAACATTTTCACTACATTTCTAAATACAAAATTTTGTTTGCTAACATTATATAATTACGAAACAAGCATATTGTGCAAACATTATGCACTAACATCGTGAAAAATAACAGAATTCTAGGTCAATTTCCCGGAAATAAACACTGCCAATTTAAGCTTCATTATCGAATGATACTGCCATAATTTTATATACAAGTAAAAATAGCGAATCTTAAATGCTCCCAACCACTATTGATTACAATCAATAGTGAAAGGTTTACAAAAATGTATTATTGGTTTTTCCAATGTGTCTATCTTCCATACCGGCATGTGTGTTGTCATAAACATGGACGGAGTACTGCTAACCCAAGACAACGAGAGGAGAAGATTGGGCTGTCTCGCCTGTTTCGAGTAAAGGTACTCCGGAGGGTGGCACATGATGTCACCGCGACGCAGCGCTTCCCCGAGTCATGGGGCCACCCGGATGTGTCATTTATCGCTAGTTTCGGGCCGCGGTTTAACTCTACCTGGGGCCAAATTATTGAAACTATCGGAATTATTCCTCTGGAGGAAAGACGCCATTCCGCTATAGGAATGCCTAGAGCCAATTTTTGAATACTCGATAGCGCAATTGTATACCGGAATCGGTCCATGAAGTGTCGAAATAAATCCGACAGCTAGGTAGCTGCCGGAATCGCCATTCTTCTACACTCAGATTTGTCTATAATGGTTTGTCTGATGTAGGAAACTTTAAAGTGCACTCACGCGTTGTTTAATATAAATATAATTAACAAAGCAATGTAAAATTGTTACCAAATATCAAATTATCAAGGCGTTTACATATATATATGAAAAAATCATGTAAACAAAGATGAGTTGGTAGGTGATAACTGATATAATTGCTAAGAATATCATGTGAAATATTATACGAAACTGCTGAAACATAAAATGCATAACGAAATTAATTTTGCAAGAAAAGCTGTAGTTGTGAAACGTAGTTAGTACTGTGAATCAAAACGTAATAAATTTGTTTTACACATGCAAACATTAATGAAAAATATTTTATAGTTTACATCCATAGCCGGAATGTTAGCAAAATTTTTGTAGTGGTATATCTACACCCGAAAAACATAAATTGTTATAGTGTTGTTTTTTAATTTGCATTTTATCATTTGTTGCAGTATGGTAAAGCGTTTTACTGTTATTTCGTGAATAAAGTTACGATACAGTCTTTATATATAAAAATTTCTTAAATTTCTTTTTAATTTATACAAAACCGTTATCTAGCGGCAATATGAGATAACTCTTTAATGTGTTCTTTCATGGACTAAGTTATTTTATTGGCAAATATTAGCGTAGTTACATCAATACAAATTCTTTTAGGGAAAAAACAAATCTGCATGAAAAATAAGTGATCCTGTGGATTACCAATGTCTGAATTCATTATTTGTAATTTATCGGTTGATAGTTTCGTCGTTAAAGGAGTTGCAATTACTTATTCCGGATTATCTACAAATAAATAAAATATATATTAATGTTTTTTAAAGCAAATATTCCTACAAAAGATTTAACATGATTGGTTCAGCTTCAGTGGCGACACACGTAATGCAACGATGCCAAGTTGTAAAACAGATTCTTCAAAAATTCTAACATTTTATTTTGATAGTTACTAGTAGTCTCAAAAATTAATATTTTGAAATCGCAACACTCGTTACCGGAATGGAAGTATCGGAACAATCCGCTAGAGGATTTATTCCGATAGTAAAAAAATTGGGCCCAAGTTTAATTTGAGTATATTTGTTTTATTAGGTCTGACTAACATTTATCAGTTATCTTCAACTAATTCCTGGAGGATATTCTGCGGAATGATTCCATGCCTATGAAACGCGATGTTCATCTAACTTTATCTTGCATAAGCTAATGAAGATTTTATTTTTATGTTAATCTATTTCGTGTCAGTAATACAAATATATAAAAGAAAATAATATTTTTGACATCTATTGCAAAACAGTAGCTGTACCAAAATGCAAACGAGTATTAGATACAAGTTTTACCCTTAGCTGTGGTCTCGACTGGCCAGTCGCTGCGACAAAGTGACGTAAGCGCGCACCACTCAATGTACCGTTACTAAAACCGGCTCGCTCGGGCCTACCTACCTTTGCTAGCAGTCTTGCTGCTAGCTTCCTCTAACACATTGTTGCTATCGCAGAGAGTAATCTGCTAAAGGCGACGGGTCAATAGAGAGGCGGGCGNTGAATGTATGACAAGCTGTCCTGAGAATGATGGTGCGTGGATCGTGGTGGAAGGGGGGGGGGGTGTGAATACGACTGTGGTGCCATCTAGCGGATGGTTTTGAAGTATTAAAAATCAGTTGGCAGTACGCTCTGGACGACAGAGAATCACACTACCTCCCACATGACATTTACCTTAACACTTCTTCTGTCCCCTTCTCTGTTTTCCCGTGCTACCTGACCCCCACTGACATGTGATCTAAGAATACCAGGCACACGATCCTTCTTACACCTCAAAACATTGAGAAATGGTTCACGACACACAGGAATGAGCGAACCACGTGTTTGCTTTCGTACATGGTAAGTGAATGTTGGGTTTCGTTTTGAATCTCCTACAATTATCCTTCTTTTTAGCTGCGAAGTAGTGCAGTGTTGAATTATAAAATTGTCCTGCTCTATTTTATTGTCTGATTTGTAAAACACACGGTTAAATTCGCTGATATCCTCAATCGGCAGCGTAGAACACATCAATGCCTTACTATTGTGTTAACATTTTGGATACTGAGGTATAAAAATAGCAGAATGTATGAAAGAAAGCATACCTGAAATTGATTAACGTTATATCATAGCAATCCAGAACAACAACATCCTATTTATGTGATCAATTACAATACTTACGATTTACCACACATAACCTCTCAAATCAATTCAAATAACCCAACTTTCTCGCTTTCCCCTACATCTATTTCGTGTTTCCGGCTGCCGCATCCTTATCTGTCCCCTTTGTAGAGTTGCATTAAAAACAATATAAGTTTCGTCACCCAATTTTCAATAAACGATGTCAAAGAAATGGACAACGAACAACTATGTATCTTGATTTCACTAGAACGTCACAGTAGCGAATATGGCCAACCATCTGTTTTGGAAGTATCCTATATGAGGTAAAAGGAATGGTAAATTGGTCGTTTGTCCCATGAATAAACCTTTAACTATAATCAAAACCCTTACAAAAATGTTCACATTATCCTCTTAAGGTTGAATGGAAGGGGAACTTAGTGTGATTCTGCCTCCAGAGATGACATTGCTTATGTCAGCTACAGAAAATGTAACGCCTGTAGGTAAGCAACCAGACATACACGGACCTTATATCCTTCCTCTGGAGGGGCAGGAGGAGGAAGGTGCGCGAGTCAGGTGCCCCGGGGATAATGACATAACACTCAGCAGCTTATCGCTTCTTGGAATCTCCACACAGTCATGAATGTGTACTGGATTATCTAGGACAGCAATCTGGCAGAAGAGTTTTGCTTCCTTTCGCATGTCTGAAGATTATTTCACAAATATTTGCTAGTTCCCCATATTTCATACAGCTAGTTCCTCATTTTCATTTCATATATAGGTTATTAAAAAATACAAATAATTTTCCGAGTGTAAATCAGTGTTATAGTTCAACTAATTGGCGATAAGCGATGCAACTGTATCTGTTTTATTATATGTTCACAACACTGTGCTATTAATATGCATACATTTTAATTTACAGCAAGTTTAGATTATTGAGCTGCAGACCTCAACAACCAAATTTTGTTGATGACTACATTACGAGTAGAAAATCAAGGAAAACGATTCTGGGTTACTATAAAACGTGAATGCGAAGGCTAATAATTAATGTGGGGTTTACAATATTCTGACCGCTACACTTAGTGCCATGGTAACTTACACCAAGCTTATTGTTTCCAAGATGTAAAGTGCCTCCCGATTAGAATAAAAGTGAATTATAATCTCACTGCAGGACACATTTTGAGCAGCTGCAAAGACCTGCTAGTTATCTTCGGCAGTTAGAAGTCGAATAATGTTGACGTGTAACACATATTGGGAGTAGAAGCCTCGCTGACCTCCCCGCGAGCGCCTACCATTTCACACATCTCACGAGACACGTTGACAGCCAGAACGGATCGCAGTTACACGTGTCAAGGTTGTGCCGAGTAAGAGCTAGNCTTCACACCATAAAAAATGGCTGACCAATTGAAAGTGGGGCCACGAACACTCCTCACCCCTACCACCCTTTTAGCCAAACCACGGAAGAATAAGCTGATAGGGTAAGTTTTAGGGTGCAGGCCACCACCTCCCCTCCCCCAACCTTCACGAACCATGGTACGTGTTAGAAGTTCTTTGTACTGCTTCCTCCCCCCTCACCCAACAAGGGGACAGTGTAGTAACACTAAGGGTGAGGGGCTAGAGAGGATATAAGCGATTTTACACGAGAAAAGGGATTCAGTTCATTATCACCGCACCGAGATAATCAGTTGCGTTGGAAATCGCGAGAGGACGTCGGAACGAGAGGAGAGCGTCGAGGAGCGAACCCAGAGCAGCATTCTAGGGGAGATGGCACCAAATGCGGGCCTTTTCCAAGGCCGCTCACATCGCCGGATCTCATCCACAGCAAACAACATACCAAGCACTACAAGCAGAGTTAAGTATCATCGTCGCCCAAAGAAGGGCCCCTCCCCCACGATGTCGCATACAGTTAACCAAAGTTAGTTAAATAGAGTACCACACCTCGGAAGTGTTTCTGTATGTTTAAACTCGAGACAATATAACCATCCAGTAAAGTGTCACACCGAAAGACTACCTTATTGATATACCCTCAACCTTCAAGGCACTTTATAGTCTGTGCCTGGAGGAATTAACTCCGACCCTATGAACCATCCTGTATACCACAGGTGGGGAATAGCGTCAATGTACAGGAGTGGCAGGAGAGACATTCGCCTTCCGAAAGGTGTTAGTTGTGGAACCGCTACCAACACAGATAACATGGGTAACAAAAAGAACATAATTTGTTTAGTTTAATATCTGGGATGTATCAAATTCTAACTACAGAGTTATTTATGTGAGCTAAGACAAAACTCAATAACTGCATTATTTTTACTTGTAATAGATATACCCGTATGCTAAATAAAAATAAGTCATACATTATGCATCACAGACAGAAAATTTTAGTTTCCCTTAAGAGGGTGGAATGGAATTGGAGGGAGGCTCAGATTTAATGTAACCAAGCCTATATTCAATTTAATATATTAATAATATATGTACCATTGTGTGTTGTATGTTTGTGCGAGAAGTTATGCACGAATATAACACTGCTTTTGTTCATATGCCAAGATATAAAAAACATAACGTGCAAACATTTCAGAGAATACGGTACTGAATTTCTGCTTGAAATGGCAATGCGAATTACAAAATCATCTTAAAAAACTAAACATTCTGAATCGAATACATAGTAAAAATTTTACAAAACCAAATAAATTAACACATTATAATATTATTATATTTAGAAAGTAATAAGGCAAGAAGTTATTATAAATTATACATATTACAAACTAAATTAGTGGCCGATCACCCAAGGGCAACGCCCATGCTGGCTAAAATTGGAAGGGTGACCGCCTCCTTGCCCCCCTCCACTACTTGTCACTACTGACTGTTATAATTATTTTATAACATATGCTACCTCGATATTCTCCGCTTGTTCTCACTGAATCTAGCACAAACCCTCCTCTGTTGCGCAGAAGTTTGAGACTGCAAATTAGGGTGTAAAATGTTTTCAATTCTGAACCAAAGAGTGCGGTGTTTTCATATACGGCCTGTTGTTTTGGTGTAAGTTTAAATTTAGTTTAGTGTATAAGGATGACCTCTGATTGTTTAGCCTACATAAACCAAAGATATCAACCTAAAAAAAAAACCTTAAAAGTGCCTTATATATGTAGTTTTGTAAACTGAATTATTTTTCATATTTCCGGTGAACGAAGGCTACGAAATCTAAACTACAATGCTGAAACAGTCTCTCCTGTGGAAACTGATGCATTTCCCTTTTTTTTCACCGACAGGTATTATAATTTGTTTGTATGAAAAATTACAATTTCTTTTTTACCGTTACAACACAACACAGGGGTGAATATGCTACACTGAAGTGACAAAAAAACTGGTACACCTGCCTAATATCGTGCAGCCCCCCTCCCCCATGAGCTAGCAGAAGTACCGCAAGACGACGTGGCATGGACGGGACTAATGTATGAAGGTATGCAGGAGGCAATTCGCACCATGAATCCTGAAGGGCAGTCCACAAATCCAATCTGCGCCAATTTGAGAGAGAATTGCACGGCTGTCACGTTTAATGATTCTCGTCAGTCGTCGCTTGTCCCGTTCTTTCAAAATCTTTTTCCGGACGCAGCGATGTCGAAGATTTGATGTATTACCGGATTCCCGATATTCACGGTACATTCGTGAAATGGTCGTACGCGAACATCCAAATGTTATTGCTACCTCGGAGATGCTATGTCCCATCTCTCGTGCGCCGACTATAATACTACGTTCAAACTCACTTAAATGTGGATAACCTGCCATTGTAACAGCAGTAACCGATCTAGCAACTGTGCCACACTCGTGTTGCCTTATATAGGCGCTGCCGACCGCATCGCGTTACTCCGATTGGTTCCATACCTCTGTTATTTTCATACGCACGCCTATACCAGTTTTTTGGCCCTCCAGTGTACAAGGGGTGCAGCCTTTTTTGCTTCACGTGTAATCTTCAGTGCATGGTTCGGAAGAGATTTGCTTCTATAGCTGACTCTCATCACATATTATGCTAAATTCACCAAGGAAGATATTTTCAACTGCCGAAACGATAACCTTTGACACGACAGTTGCTATAAATAGATGGTTTTGGGACACCTGGCGCTGGGACGGGTGACGAGCTGTGNGATAACCTTTGACACGACAGTTGCTATAAATAGATGGTTTTGGGACACCTGGCGCTGGGACGGGTGACGAGCTGTGACGTCACCCGCGTCAGCCGATGACATCACCGCGGCTCGCGTGCTAGACGCGCGTTTCTTCACAAGGGTCAAGTCTCTACACGAGGCTTTCAAAATGCGATCGTCTCTGATTAGCTGCGTGAGGCTCTCACAATGTTTTATTAATTTAAAAAAAAAATTTATTTTGAAATTTTTTATTTAAAAAAATTTTTTTTTAACTGATTAGCTACGCGAAGCTTTCAAAAACTGGCAAGACAGTACCATTCTTATTAGCTGAAGAATGTTTGTGTTCATTGCCTCCCTAGCATACAACTTCTCACAGCATATAAGCATAGTCTAGTTTCCGAATCAGGTATAGTCACCAAAACATATGCATCACCCCGACAACGAAAAGTATCACGGAGTCATTTAAGCCCTAGGCTTATAACGAAAGGTTCGTTTGTAAATAATGTTCAAATGTCATCACACGAAGTTCTCAAAACGGCAGCATTTTGGTTCGTTGCCAGCTGTTTACGTATTGCATAATGTCAAATATTTATTTTTGTTTAATTTAAATTACATGTAGCTCTCGAAGCAAAGCTAATATTCTATAGATTGCTAGCAAGTATAAAGACGAAAGGAATATATTTAACGACACATAAAAAANCGAAGCAAAGCTAATATTCTATAGATTGCTAGCAAGTATAAAGACGAAAGGAATATATTTAACGACACATAAAAAACTAATTAATTTATATTAATAAATTTTTAAATTTAAAATAAAAAAATTATTGGTTATGAAAACCGCTAGCGGCACTGCGTGACCGCCAGACTCCAAATTTATGAATTGACGTTTCGAAATCGTCGTCCACCGAGATCCTTTTTTCAGCTTACTGAAAACATGAAAATAGCTTGGCGCTAAGTCTGGACTATATGGCGGATGTTGCCATACCTCCCACTTGAATCGCTGCAGCAGTTCGGACGTTTGGCGGGCCGTGTGAGGTGTTGCTTTATCGTGCGACATAATCACACCGGCGCTCAATTTTCCCCGGCGCTTCTCTTTAACTGCTTTGCGCAACTGGTTCAACGATGAGGAGGTGAAAGCAGCTGTCTCCGGGTGGTTACATAGCGCTGGAGGAGATGTCTACGCATCCGGAATCGAAAAGTTGGTTGACCGTCCCGAGAAATGTTTACAGTCTCTTGGGGACTATGTGCAAAAGTGAACTTACTTTGTATGTTGTCATAGCCATGTTGCCTATGTATAGGTGGTTTCAAACATGGCCATAACGTGGAAGTGTAACTTATTTATTGATTTTCCCTCGTATATACGCACACATATATGCATGCACACACCCGCACCCTCACACATGAGAGCACACACATACAAACACAGCCAAACACACACATGAGCACACACACACCCACACAGCACTTAACTACCCGTCGTTGCTCTTCCACTTACCATCTGCATAGTAAGACAGATGGGTCCCGGAATTGGGACCGGGCAGTACACTATTCCTATGACATTACTAAATTGATAAGAACATAAATATAGTGTACAGACGGGTTGCAACGCCAAAAATGAAAGACAACCCTCCTAAAAAAAACGGACTAAGGAACGCCCAGATAGATGACAGCATAGGGAAGAATACTGAAGAAAGAAGGGTTACAAGCATGATGTTGCTTACAACGTTTCTAATGGAAGATCAGAGTCTAAAAGAGGGCAAAGGAACAGATCAATAAAGTCAATTCATTAACCGTTGCGAAGGTGTTAGCAGCCCGCGCTTCTTTCAAACGACTAGAGAAAATTGAAACTTTAAAATAATTACGTGATTATACATATGTATAGCTTAGTTAAGTATGGTATATTAACCGGTGCGAAGGTGACAGCACCCGCGCTTCTTGTGGGGTAGTATATATTCCCATCCTGTATACTTTCACGTAGTTCGTATCTGACGTTCCGCGCGATATATAAAGCCCAAATCTGCGCATCGCCGGGAGGAACATTTATTGTATTCTCTGAACTAATTAATATTCGTGGTTCGATTTCTTTTCTCTCTGCTGGATCTGTTGGTAAACTTTCCCCGCGACTTTAACAGTTCCTACAGTTTGAGCAGTTATTCCAGTTTTTCAATTGCAGCTAGGACGGAGTCCTTAGCAATGCATTTTAAAGTTATTACTTAATATTAGTAGTGCCGGAATTGCATTAGAACGGAAATGATGCTGGATTAATAACACTGTTAGAAGCAACTATTGTTGATGCAATTCGGAAACCATTTGCACAGGATTGACCTCAGGCCATCGTGTCATCTGGGCTATTTACCAACTCAGCCATACATATTATGAATCTGCATATGTATAGCTTAGTCAAGTATGGTATATTAACCGGTGCAAAGGTGCCAGCACCCCGCGCTTCTTGCAAAGGTCCAGAGAAAATTATAAATAATAATAACATGTTATTTAACAAGAATTACATGAACTATAGTATGCTACCAGCCAGTATACTTTCCAAGAACAATATGATACATGAGAATTGAAAGCGCTTTATCCCGAGGAGAGGAACTGTCTCCTGCTACTCATCCTGACCTCTCTACCAAAGACGTCTGCCTCAGAGATGTTTTATTAAGTATTATTATAGCCATAGGGGACTGTATGTATTACATCGACCAGGAACTTTCGCTTATCATCCATCCAAGAAAGGGCCAACTTGCTGGTACATTCAGTTATAAATCATGCTGGTATGATCTAATAATATTGACCCATACTCATTTCCTGTTGTGACATTAGGAAGCATTTGTATTCTTAACGACACTCTTCTGTATGCCTTTCGCTCGCTTTACTACTTTATCGTGGCATCTATATGCATAAAGCTTTGCCGTCAGCCCGACAAACTCTACCATGTCATTGCCTCCACACTCATCTTTAAATAAACCAATAACTTTAGCGTTGGCAGGTGAGTAGCAGGGATGAGTGGGAGGGTAGCGGTTAGTATCAAACTCTGACAAAAGTATTGGGTCTGAGGCAAGGTCACTGTAGAAGTCATGGCATGCAATCTCCATAATATAGGAATCTGTATCTGTATAAACCAGACTCACGTCATTGCCATACCGCGCTCTCATTATATCATAGTAAAAGTGGTAGATTAATGTTTTGGATAGGTCAAGCACAGCAAACCTTGCATAGATAGGCTTATTAAATATAATATGTTTATGATATAATTTTACCAGTGATATTTTTTCATTTTATTTTGTTCTGCATTTGAAAGTCGGTTTAGCGATCAATTTATTTGCACGACGATCACAACACACAAGTTCCATGCATTTGCATTTACGTTTGTTCCCCATGAGTTTGCCATACGTAGCATTGTTCATGAGCTTATAAAAGTCGTTCTCAAATGCATTTGTAGCTGCCTGGCGCTTCTCTGTGTTTAGTTCAATATAAGGCTTCAGCCATGACTTCTGATTGAATTGAAGCCCACAATGTATATTCTTCAACTTCAATCCATGACAATATGCCCGCTTGAGATTAACATAATGAACTATATAATTTTTCTTTGTCTCAAGGGTAATTATAAGTTGAGTTTGTTTAGATCTGGGGGGGACACTCGTTTACCGGCAGGAACAGTAGATCTTTATGTTAATCAAGGAGTGTGGCAGGGTAGTCTACATCAACCTCCAATATGTATCCAACATCACCATCGTCCGGTATGCTCATAACATCAATATTTGTACCGAACCATTTGAAACTACTATATGGTAATAGTAAGGACATTGCCCATCCATATAAATTGTTAGCATCTACATGCTGGAGGTATATAGAAGGCTTGCTGGCATCATATGTCTCAGGACCATTCATATTGTTTGCTACTACATGCCGTCTAATACACTGGGCTACCTCTCCCCGGATACCCGCCTCGAAAAAGAGATGAATGTCATAATCTGTGAGCAGTTCCAACTCGACTTGGGACTTGCATAGCATCACGTCGAAATAAAATCTGGGAGAGCTCACATATTGGACACAATCATGACCGTATATAGTGAGACACAGCTCCCAGAAATTCTCAAATACACCGCATAACAGTAACACGTCGGTCGTAAGGTATAGTTCAGAGTAATCTCTTAGTGTATGGCATCCCAATGTTGACCAAACAGTTTGGGCATGCTAAAAATCTACTTCACTAATGTTACATCCCATGATGCGGTTGTAAAAGGCTGTAATTGATGGTAGCTGTAGCTCGGTGAGTTTCCCCCATGAGCTGACATATTCATATGGGAAGACACCTTTACTACTAACCAACTTGAACTGATCATCAGTGAAGAATTTTGCACTTGTATTGAAACCACTTGATTGAAGATTCTGCGCAAGTGCTGCGAGACTGGCCGACATGAATCTGAATGGATCTATAAACTGAATTGAGAATCTATCTTTTAAAATTTTGCTAAATGTGATTAGTTTTTCCTCTGTGTGGGGAATAATGAAGATGTTCTGTGAATCATAACTGAGAAGTTTTATAATTAGATTAGTATCATATGACAAATTGTGGAATAAGATTGGCAATCTCTGTGGGTGACGACGAAACAAGTTACAGCTATTACATGCCGCACTGATAAATTTACCGCTGAAATGATTATGATCATGAACCTTACAGTTATTGATGGTGAAGGGCCCGGAACAGTGGCAGCAGGTGGTAGCTAGAGAGTAGCCAGTCTGTTCGTTAGAAGTTAGTGTATGCACAGCTATGGAATGGTCATATATATCCTTCATTAGATGACCAATTCTAACAACTTCCTCCGTGAATTTCTGTGCTGCATCTTCTCCTGTGTAAAATATCCCATCAGTAGATAGACTAGCTGTCATGGAGGCTGGTACGAGGTTGTTGTCTACCTTGACATAGATACCGTAGCTATATGGTTCATGCTTTTGGTACCTATATGTGTATGACTCCTCCGGGTTAGCTGACATGACTGAACTGGTACCAACATGGCTTCAAAATCAGTGTACATCACTTTAGGTACTTTATCAGTGTTTTGATAGTTCTGAAATTTTAACACCGGAGGTTTGACATTCTGTAATTGAGGCATGTCAGCACGAATTACAGAGTGATGATTACAGTATCTCTGGTGTTCAGCCAGCGCCGCAGCACCAGTCAAACCCGTCACTCGTGGCTGATCATCAAAACCTTTGAGACATATTTTACAGAAAATGATTATATGTTCATGGCCGGACACTTGGGAAACTACCAGTCTTGAGAAATTAGATATGAGACAGTAATGGGAATTTTTGTTCGTAGACATCAGAAATAGCAGGTCGAAGTGCTCAGCCTGTTCTTCTTTCGACACTCGTACAGGCACCACCTTCTCATGTTCATCTAGAGCATAAACATTACTACTCACACCAGGATTGTTCTTCCCAAACATTGATATCAGGCGCAGAGGTGTGGGGAAGTCTGTCCCACTAAAGTAGAATCTCGCCTCCAGGTCAGTGTATCGCCGGTTAATGCGCTCAGGATGCGTACCCTCTACATATCGGGCCAAGAGGGCCTATTTGAATCACTGCTGATCTTGGTTACATGGATTAATAACTCACTTAGCAGCGTTGGCTTTTGCAGGCAGGACGATGTATGAGGAGGCTCTCAATGCGTCAATCTTGTTAACATGTAGCTGGACTCGTCTCACATATGTGAGGGTCCAGCCACTGCCCTTGCTCATGTACTCGTCTTCCTCCAGACATATCTTTACTTAGGCCGTCGACACAGTATCTTCAATATCATCGGCATTGTAGTGTGGGGCGTTCGTCGTCTTGAATGCCTGGTGATCTGTCTCGGTGTCGTGAGGTTCCGGCTTTCCATAACTACATTAAAGAAAAAAATTAAATTTGACAGCTCCCTGATCTTCAAACTCCTGCTCTAGCTGTCCAATAATGTTGCCCTTTATTCATTCAAGGTAGCTGCAAATATCATCTTCTTCGCTTGAAGTGTTATCTGCGACATATGTCTTCATGATACCATGAAATGCCCTCTCTGCCTCCACGAATCCATATGCATTGCCCTTGCCACTGACGACGACGGTCCTCCGTCGAGATCTTCCCTCGGAAGCAATAATGCGAGCAGGTATGGTCTCTGGCTGCGAGGCTGTCAGTCTAGGTCTTTTCGCCGGTGGTGGGGCACTGGTGCCTTCGCATTTAGCGCTGTGTGTGCGCAGATTATATGCCCGGGTAAACTGTTTCCTACAGTTTCCACATTCCAGTTTCTTAGAATCAGGATTTGCTCAGCATCCATGTTCATGACGACGAGCATCTCTAGTATGTTTGAAGTGCTCATTGCAGAACATACAGTAAATCGACGTAGTATGCCTGATCTGACCTGCGCATGTTGCCAGATGATCGGCAAGTTTATCGGTGCGAGCATACGTCACACCACACTTGTCACATATATTTTATGGTATATCCCTGAAAGGATTCAGGGAACAGGCGAGTTCATGAAGCTGGCCATTCGATCTATCAGCAAACAAGCGATCACAGAAACTGCATCGTAATGCATGTCGCTGAATCATGGAAGAGGTACTAGCTGAATCCATCTTCTCAAATTGTGCTTAAGGACGTCTCAACTGGTTGGTTTGACGGAACGTACTGCTCGTGACCAGGAGGTAACCTACAGGAAAATGTCTAATTCTGCGATAGAATATGTCTTGCAGCTAAACTAACATGTTCTGCGATACGCAGAGTATCGATTGAATACACACATACACATGGTAAACAAAAAGGTTCGCCTAAAAAAAATTTTTTTTTTAAATGTCTTACACTTGCCTCTCAAAGTAGCGCTAATGAATATCTCAACTGGACGACGATGGAACAGACTTGCTTCTCAAAGTAGCACTGATGGATATCTCAACTGTCGACGGAACGTACTGCTCAACACCAGGTGACGAACCTACGAGGTAAATGTTTAATAGCTTGAAATATGTCTTGCAGCTAGTCTCTAACATGTTCTGCGATACGTAACGCACCGATTGAGTACACACACATATGGTACACAATAGGTGTGCTTAGAAAAAAAAAGATTTTCAAATCTATCGGGGGGAGGGCGTGTGCTCGCTGCCACTTAGCTGGAGAGTCCCGATTGATTAATCACTCGGTAAATATTTTACATAACATATATTATGTTAAGGGAGAGAGAGAGAGAGTGATAAACCAAAACATATTTTTAAATTGTACATGAAATTTGGTTATAATCAGCTAGCAAGCCTCAGGTTTGTATAGGTAAAACAAAAGGCGTGCTTAGAAAAAAAACTCAGACTTGCTCCCCGAGCACCCCATTCCTACCTCATGTTCGAGGAGTGCGCGTAGACCCTGGCTGTTACTTAGCTACAGTGATTAATTAATCACTACGGCAACATGCACATTTTTTGTCGACAATTGTTTTTCAATCATTTATATGTTGGAAATGTATTTACAAAATATCATGATTTAAAAATTAGTTTTGAAGAAATTGTGATTAAACGAAAATGTTACGTTTGAACCGGGCACCAAAACGCGCCTGTTGCATCTGCTCACTCCGTGTCATCGCAAGTCAGCTGCAGCCTCAGCCGCCGCGTTTGTTTACTTCAGCGGTGATGTATATTTCGCTAAACAGAAATTGTTTGAAGTAATGGAAAGTGAAACTAAAGAGTCAGGTATAGCAAAATCACCGAAAGGCTGTATTGTACCACCGTGTACTAGTACATCTCGCAAAACATTTCATGAAATTCTTGTTAGTTACAAAAAAAACGAAAAAAACAGGAAGACATGGTTTAACATAGTTAGGCGAGACTTTCAAGATGTTTCGCCAAAATCAGTTTTTATGTTTACGAAGATAATTTTCACGTAAGTAATTATATTTAAGGTGTTTATGTTTCACCTATGTAGATAGTTTTAACACTGAAATTCTTTATGTGTATATATATATATATATATATATATATACTATTGACATCTGGCCTAACCTTCATTACGGTACTATGGTATTGTTTAAAACGCACCACAACGCGTTTATCAATTCGTATGTAATGTAGACGTGAGCATAACAAAATATGTTAACGTATTTCATAACAGTAAAGGTATATAAACATGTTTACAAAAAATTTAACCATATAATGTAAATTTTACATTTTGTCAGTTTATATATTTTAAGTAAGGTCTAACATACAAATTTTTGGTATAGATATCTTTTATTAATTTAAAATTACTTCTAACATTCGTTTCAAGAGCACAGCTATTATATTAAGGCTATATTCACATGGTATGCCTAAATAATAACATATCACGATTTAAGCTNTGCCTAAATAATAACATATCACGATTTAAGCTATGAAAATTAAACATTAAATTATTTGGGTAGGACTCGAGAGTCCCTCTTGCAAATAAGTTGGGTTTATAATATACAGTATTTTTTCACACATAGATATTTCTAATAAATTTTAGATCTTTTGATTTTTTTCTAGTTAGCTTTCATANTTTATTAATTTAAAATTACTTCTAACATTCGTTTCAAGAGCACAGCTATTATATTAAGGCTATATTCACATGGTACGCCTAAATAATAACATATCACGATTTAAGCTATGAAAATTAAACATTAAATTATTTGGGTAGGACTCAAGAGTCCCTCTTGCAAATAAGTTGGGTTTATATTATACAGTATTTTTTCACACATAGATATTTCTAATAAATTTTAGATCTTTTGATTTTTTTCTAGTTAGCTTTCATANTATACAGTATTTTTTCACACATAGATATTTCTAATAAATTTTAGATCTTTTGATTTTTTTCTAGTTAGCTTTCATAAGCCTAATAATTTAAGTTAATTAGTAACTTAATTTTTACTTTCAAGAAATGTTTATCAGGGATGATCTAACTTTTATATTTGTCCTTCTATTTTTTTTTATAAGTTACTGAGATGGACGTTACAAAAAAAATTACGAGGCCCACAAAATGTCCACTAATTAGCCTATGTGTTTTAGGCAAGTAAGCTGTGTTACTTCTATAACCCTTCACCTAAAAATACAGAAAGAAATCCGCTTTTGAGAATAAAACAAATTCTTAAACTTTTTTTACAGATTTTCTTCGCTATATTTAATCTCATCCCAGGCATTAAGTGTTTCTCAAACTAACATATCTATATTTTTAGATTATGCGTACAGTTCTTACAGTTTAAAAATAAAGTGCAAACACAGCTATCGTGACATGAATAATAAAAGGTATGTCAGGTACACAAAACATAGGAAACGATAAGTTAAGCAGGTAATTTTTTTAGTTTCTAAACACTATTTGAGGCCACAATATAGAGATTATAAACGAGGTAGAACGCGGAAATACAGGTTTGCCGGCCGGCAGCGCGGCATTCTGCCCACCAGCCCGCAGCTGCTCGAGAAGTCGTACGATGTCGTGCAGTAACTAGCGTGCTAGCTTTGGGCCTACTGTCCACCGTACTGCTCGTTATCAGACATTTATAAAGGTTTTTATGAATACGGAAACATAGTTTAGAATCAGGAAATATTTCTAACCATCTTTCTCAACACAACATTACGTATCATTTCTTAATAATGTAGTTAATTTATCAGACATCAAGCATGGCGCGCGACAACACAGTGCGCTTACTGCAGTCTCCGTCATTGCAATTGTTATTCTTGTGAATGTAATACCTATTCCATATTTTTAATTTCCTACTTTGAATCTTAGCAACTGCAAACATAAACACAGATGAATATAATAATACGTAAATCAATAAAACATACAAACAAATCAGTCGCTTTGAAGATCACAACTGTGCGATATGAGATATGTTCTTACCTTTGTAATTTTACATCTCTTAGGCCTTGAAAGTAACTGTTTTAAAACTGAAATAACTTTGTCAAAACCGATTTTTATGCAACAAACGGAGCATATTTATTTTCATACTCATATACAAATGTGTTTGTATCATTTTCAACAATATTGACAAAATATACATGTTTCCCATTGCAAAAAAAAATGTCTCAGACTTGCTCCTCGAGCACACTATCCCTACCTCATGTCCGAACTGTCGGGGACGTAGACTCCAGCTGCTAATATATAGCGAGACGTGACGAGTGATTAATCAGTACGTAAATATTTTACATAACAGATATCATGTTAAGGGAGAGAACTCATGTCATGCTACTAGCGCTACCCAGCAGAATCTTTTTTTGTAACTAGTCCCATTACAAGACTTGGCTGTATAGTCTACGCTACCCTTTGCCTCTTTGTTAGAATGAAAAAAAAAAAAAAACATGTGACATTCATATCACAAATGTTTTCCGTTTTCGTTTCGAATTGTAATGTGAATTTTAATAATTTACCAATAAAGATTTTAAGTTACATATTGAACTGTGCAGACTGTGCTTGTGATTTACCTGTAAAATGTCGTCGCCTGCCAGAAGTGACATTTGGAAGTACTTTCACAAAATAAACAATAATTATGTGAAATACAAAATTTTTTTTAAGACTTTCAAGTTTTCTAGTTATACTTCCAATATTAAAAAACATCTTCAGAAACATCCTACCGAAACTTAAAGGTATGTATTAATTTAATACTATACTGTTATAAATAACCTTTAAATAACTAAACTACGTACTAATTAAGATTACAATAATCATAATTAAGTTATGTACTTATATGTCTAATAAGAGGAAAAAATATCTACAAATTTACATAACATAGGTATATCAACAACTTACTTTGTAAATAGAATAAAGTTAAAGTTAACAGCTGTTTCTTTTTTTTTCATACCAAATTTGATTTGTTATAAGCAAAAATGCCTAATTATATAAATATTTTACTTTCAGAGATGATGAAAAAAATACAAACAACTATCAATAAACGTAAGGCATAAATGCATCTTGAAAAAAATCGCAGTTATCGCTATCTCAAGAGTCTGACGCTTCCGTGAGTTTTGAGACTCCTTCCACATCCACTATAGGCACGGGTGGAATTGCTTCCACCGATAACTGTAAAATAACTGAAGAATCTAGTGGCATACCTCCAACAAAGACAAGGCGACTTTTTATTGTAGAAACAATCCAACGAAAACATAGTTATTCTGCTGGAGGGAAGGATTAACGTTTGTTTTCAAAGGCAGGATTTACCATGTCGGAAACGAGGAACAGACTGTCGCCAAAACGTTTTGGCAAATTACTGTTTATGAGTGATTGTACAGAGGAAGAGAGGGAGGCTTGATTTATGATAAGTAGTTGTTTCTCTGTGCAATCACATAAAATAAAAAATTACAATAATTGAAATACTTTATTTGTAATTAAAACAATTAATTTAATAAAAAACGTTGATTAATTCATAAGTGTTTTAATTCTGTCGATACCTTAGGGTATTAATACTTTTGTTTCAATACTTTTATGAGCACGATACTTTTTTTATGAGATACTACTTATGAGTACAATATCGATACTTTTGATTCGATACTGTGTTCCTACAAGTGTGTACGCGAAGCCCTCATTACAGAACGTACAGTTGAGCGAGGCATGTTGCCTGATCAGTCCTGTACATGTCACACTATGTTCGGAAAGCTTGTCTGTGTGGTTGAAGGGACGACTTCATCTATTGTAAAGATGTGAGGCAGGCAGCCGGAATGAATTTAGAGAGCAATTGCGCTCGTTACGCAATCCATTCCGGTGGTCCGTAAACACCCGGTCGCAAAAACCACACTGTAGTGCGGGTCTGCATATAATGGGAATGGTTGGGGGGTTAAGCAACGCAGCTGAGTATGGAACCAACGCAGGTGAACTAAGCGACGATGGTGAACTAGGGGGCGATTCCATTGCGTAAGTATATGTGTATATACTAATATATATGTAAATATGTATATATATATACTAATATGGCATGCAGGTAGTCCAGACCAGGTTTTATCCTACGATAAATAAAAAATAAAAGAAAGGTTAGTATGCAAATTTAAACGTATAATTTAATACATTACTATATAAAATTTAACAGCGTGTTCACCGAGGGTCGAACCCGAGACTGAATGTAAACAGAGCTGTAAATACCATCGAGAGACTATATGATTGCATGTTAATAAGCTGATATACTGAATGTATACAGAGCTATACAGTATGCAACAACACATTAAAAACACTACAAAAAGCTACACACAGGAATGTTGGCGACAGAAGAACCCTAGGTGAAACAATTAACAAGTGCTGGTTTAACACACAGCATTAAGTACTACAACGTTCTATATGCAGTCCTGTTGTCGACAGTAAAGCCATAGGTGAAACAGTTAACAAGTGCCGGTTTGCGAAATTATATAATGTACTACAAAGTTATAGCCTTGGAACGTTATACAGAGTATCAGCTATCAGTCTGATACTGATCCTCAGGTGTACAGAGAATACAAACACACAGCACTGCAGGTATTATAGCTTAAATCGCGGGAGACTCTTGATGTATAGCAAGATACGTAGAGCTCGGCGGTGCAGACACGATTAACTGTGTAGGAATATATGAGTGCGCGTTTTAGGGTGGCAATAACAAGCATTATCTAATGCGAACATAACAAGCGGCTTCTAATGCAAACATAACAACCATAGGAGAGNCCATAGGTGAAACAGTTAACAAGTGCCGGTTTGCGAAATTATATAATGTACTACAAAGTTATAGCCTTGGAACGTTGTACAGAGTATCAGCTATCAGTCTGATACTGATCCTCAGGTGTACAGAGAATACAAACACACAGAACTGCAGGTATTATAGCTGAAATCGCGGGAGACTCTTGATGTATAGCAAGATACGTAGAGCTCGGCGGTGCAGACACGATTAACTGTGTAGGAATATATGAGTGCGCGTTTTAGGGTGGCAATAACAAGCATTATCTAATTCGAACATAACAAGCGGCTTCTAATGCAAACATAACAACCATAGGAGAGTCGACTCCTCCTCGTTGCCAGCCTATAATTATACCCTCCAAGGCTAATGGTACACTATAGAACCCATTCTCCCCTGAGAATGCATACTGGCACACACAGATGGCTGTCTTTGCTGGTGCGATAGTTAGTATTTTTACAAGCAGAAGTATACTGTTTTTACCATACATACACTCTATCAACTAAGGCATACTTGTAACGTACTCCATCAAGTAATGTCTTTACAAAGATGTATCATTAGAGTAGCATACTGTTTATTGGTAAGTTTTTAATACACTATCATGTTTAGTTTGGGCTGTGTGTGATTGTTATCCAACATAAAATAAGAACACTGTGAATTTCAGGACATTCATATATATTACCTTATATATATTATACATTGTTATTTGCAGCATACTCTCACAAAAGCAGTACACCAAGATAGGCATTAACAGGTAATCATGCCATACATGCATTTACCATATGCTGATTCTGTACGACGAAAATCTGATGCTGTGTATACCTTGCCGATGACGAGCTCTGACAGTGGCCTATATGGCATAGTCCCGTTCAGCTTAGCGATTAGACATTCCATGATGAGCTGCGGATCGGTACTATAGTTCTTTGCCTCGATAGATGAGCTATTTATAACGGCCGGCTCCATTTTTTTTTTACTTTCTATACAGTCCGACAGATGCTATGTCTTAATCAACAACGCATTAAGACAAGGGCATACAATGGTACGCATATATGTGTCACATACATGTTCAGTATATTTCAGTATATGCAGTTCCGTATATTTATCTCTCAACCTTCTAAACGACGGGCAACTACACACGGTTTGTAGATCGAAGAATTTTATTTTATCGCTACTATAACAGCTTAAATGCCGCTTCGGCTCCGGCCCGGCCACAAAGACTCTACCATTATTACTTAGCACAGCGACAAGTACATTGCATGCTTTCTCGTATTCCAAATCACCCTCACACCAATTGAGGCCGTGGTATAGTTTTTCCAGCCACACGCTCGTTACTTTGCTTTTCACGTCCAGCACACGTCATGAACACGGTGGTCTGAATGTATATGCCTCTATGCGGCTGTCATCGTATGCTATGCAAATACGCTTAATAATAAAACCCTGCTGCGAGATGGATCCCTGAATGTTTGCATACATTATGCCGGTTGTAAAGATAATGTACTATAGTTGTAATCAACGTTAGTAATTTAACTACTCCATCGCGTACATTATACATGGCCGGTCTATTGTGAAGTATTAAGGCGTAGGCCTGGGTGAAGGGCGGAAAATTCTCCGAAGCATTTATTTCAATCCTACAGTCTACAACGCCGGATTTTAAGTGATCGTCTTGTTTTCTAACGTCAAACACTAGTAGGGGTGCTGTGTTCATTAACTTGCTCGGTTCGAGAGTGGGGGCTTGCATTTGGCCATAATACGAATGCTGGAAGTTTGCTTACATTTGGTACGATACCATATTTATGCAGTTCGTGAAATCGATATTTAAATCATCATATGGGTACGCCTCAGAGTTTCAGTAAACCTTAAATTTCTTTATATTTACGTGGTCGAATGTCGAACAGTCCTTATTAATTACATTCCGTTTTCCTGCCTGAAACACTACAATTATATATCTTGGTTTCTCAATTGTAAAACTAGTTTTCACATTCCAATTTACGCTTACAGTGATCGATACATTAGGATACGTTTCTAAACTCCAAATATGAAACACCATATCTATGTTCCTTCTTTTTTCTGCATATTTCAAAAAAATTTACACGTTCTAACATGTTTACTTGTACTTGTGGCAGTTACCCATCAATAGAATGTATTGAAAGTGTAGCTGCTTCTGCACCTGTGTCCTGGAGTACATTCGTTTGAGAGTTTGCCATTTGCATAACTATCTCCTGCTTGGAATTAATAATCACGTTCCTATAGTCTTCCACGAACCATAACAGCATAGCGATGGGAATCCACACTTCAAATTTACCGTTGGCTTAGACAGGAACCTTAAAGTCTTCCTCGATTCCCCAGTCAGTCTGTTATGGAGGCCGGCAGTAGGTTATGCGTTAATGAAAGGTAATTCTTTATGGTTGCCATGATTCCAACATAACGAGTGGCATCTACTTCTCACCCGTACAATATACAGGAGATTCTTTTATCATGTGAAGGATACCGTTCTAATGATTTTAGTTGTTGTTGGTAGAGCATTACCTGCCCTCATCAGCGTTCCTCGGAAATGCAAATACGAACTACACGGTGCCATGTAAATATCTTGGTATTGTACGGGAATCCGCACCTCGGACGTGGCTACGTACAGGCCTGGCAGGTAGTGCGAATAAGTGTGGATTTCCGCCTTGGTGATTGCCTCTTCGAAACCGACCGGCTCGCCTACATTTAAGATGTCCACATCCATATTTACTCTTGACTGTTAAACATAATTGTGTAAGGAAATTAACTTTTTCAGATGTTAGTGAAATGCGTGCCTGCCTCGTACTGACTTTAGGTGTGACCCGATAAGACCCTTTTATTGCTTCCATATGCTTAATTTTCAGCCCCATCTTTCCGCAAATGCAAACACACTGTTATTTCCTCGCCTCGAAAATTAATCACCCGAATTTCTTGATCTACTATGGAAACGATTACTTCCTGTGCATTCTCTATCGCGACTGGAACATATATGGGCTTTGGAGGGAAACTCACTAGTTTAAATCCTGGAGGAATGTTTGCAGAGAATTCATGTAATATCTGACTAGGTTTACCGTTGAGATACGAGCCACTAACTAAGATACAGTTTATTCTTATAACTTTCACGGGAAAAATATTTACCGGCAGGGTAGATATGTGGGTTTTATTTGCCTCGTATTTTGCATTTTCAAATCCCAGCATGGTGGCGAGAGTATCGTTTTGTGTAAAGTTTACCTGTGCCATACAATGCATCTTACTGTGCAGAGTATTAGAATTTCCACACAACACTAAAGTCACATCTGGTTCCAGTTCACTTTTAAATTATTCGCCAATATCTTTAATCTCGTACGAGCCAGTAGATATGCGTACCTACCTCTTTTAACGTTTACCTTTACATATCGAAACATACAATTATGTTCATCGATGTTAGGTACTGAGAAATATGTTTGAAAATAATTCACAGCAATAGACCATGTGCCTGCCAGGCTTAGCGGTGGAAAATATACTAACAGTAATTCGGAGGTATTACCTGTCACAATCAAGGTGATCGAAATGACTGCCACCTTACTAGTATTGTGTTGGATTTAAGCAACAAGGAAACGTAAGCATAAGTGGTCACAGTTACAGTCCTGCAGTCACTGTTCTGTCTTGTGGTTATAATAAATTCTAGTGCCTTAAAAATATTTTTTTAATTCGGGTGGGGCCCTCAAGTCGAATAGCTGTGATACTTGTGTCTTGGAAGTTCTCGCATATATCAGTGTGCTAAGGTTGCCTTATGCCGACTGTAACATATTTTTTTGAACGATGACCTATTAACTTAATGCCTGCTGTATCTGGGAGGTAATTATTTTTTAGGATGCTCCATTAACTTAAATGTCTGTTGACTGCCCAAGTTTCTGCAGCATCGTGGCAAGCATATCTGAAGAGCGTGGTGAATATCTTGTATGAAGGACTTAAATGATAATCGAATTTAGGAAGACTCTGAAGTAACCCTCCTGGCTTAGCATGCAAGAGCGTGAAATATTTTATCTCGTAGGAAGTTTAACACGGCATTTCGTCGGGCGTCTCACAGAGCCTCACTGTTGCAAAACTAATAATCAAACTAGTTTATGTATATTATTTTTAATATTTCCGAAACTCACATCGGGCTTGGTGTAGCACAAGGAAAAAAAATACCATTACTTTAAATATATATAATTTCCATCGCTCATGCCGTGATATAAATAAAAAGCTATTTCTCTCGGCGAGTCGAGGGAGGCTCGTGTCATGGCAGGGGTCTGGGGCTGTAACAGAAACATTTATTATTTTAACAAGGTTTTTTAATTACTTTTCTGCATTGTGTGTTGGCACATTTGTATAAAACCGACATTTCTCTCTCGAGGGCGCTGGCCAGGAATCTGCGGCTATAGCGGAATACCTGTATGTGTGGTTCTTCTATGTCGATGGGAGGACAACGCTGTGTCATGTATGTGCATGACTTCTTTTTCGTTGTGACTGAGCGTACAGCACATATTTTTCTCGCACACACACACCATCTGGCTACATGAATATTCATCCTAATTCTTAAAATATATATATAGTTCCATCGCTCATGTTGGGAGAGTGTCGGTAAAAACATTTAACATATGTTCTCTCGATGAGGCTATAACAGTATATTAACGATTATTATTGTTTAATCATACAGGTTTTTTTTAATTACTACTTCTCCCATGTGGCCCAAGCCTTTATGTGTTTATGGAACCGACATTTCTCTAGAACTCTGGTCAGAGCCTTCGGCTATAACAGAATATGAAAGATTATTTAAAATGTTTTTTTAAAATACTTCTCACATTGCTCAAATGTATATGTTTCTTGTAGCATGTAGGAAGAACTTCAATGATAATAGAATTTGGGAAGACACTGGGATAAACCTCCCGGCTAGTCATGCAATCACATAATATATATCATCTCATAGGAAGGACTTAACCGATAATTGATTTTGGGACGACTCTCAGATAACCCTCTCGGCTTGGTATGCTTCTCGTAGGAAGAACTTAAATTTTATTTTTGATTCTGGGAAGACTCTGAGATAACCCTGCTGGCTTGTCATGCAAGAATGTAATGTATATCATCTCTTATGGAGGTATAAAATGTTAATCGATTTTGGGAAGACACTGTGATAACCATCCCGACTTGTCATGCAAGCATGTAATATATATATATATATAATATTCTAATCTAATTTGGGTAGACTCTGAGATAACCCCTCATCCCCCTCCCCAACTTGGCGTGCAAGAGCATAATGTATGTCATCTTGTAGGATGGAATTAAACGTTAATTGATTTTGGGAAGACTCTGAGATGACCCTCCCGGCTTGGCAAGCAAGAGCATGGAATTTAATTTTTTTTTTAATTTATCGTCACTGTACCACCCCGTCGCCTGGGGCTATGTCATGGCCTCTGGGAAGTGAGTCGTCTATCCGCTACGTCACTCTGGCACCTCGTCGTCTGGGGCTATGTCATGGCTGCTGGGAAGCGAGTCGTCTATCCACTATGTCACTGTGGCACTCGTCGATTTTGATTGTTGTAGTCTGGAAGTAATGTCAGGTGTTTAAAAACCCACTCTACTAAAACACATATAACCCCATCAAACAGATAAACGGTGCATTTCCAAAAAAATCACCAGCCATTAGGCTGCTGTTAAAAAAATAGTTAAGTCCTTTGAAAGCAGGTAGTCTAGTTATTGGAGCATCGTACAACAGTCATTTAACCAAACGAACTTCTTTAATAACATATTATTTCCCCGCACGAAGGATGTGAAGTTAACTGCGCGTCATTAAAAACATATTAGGTCCAGTCAAGGCAACGCCTGCGTTAAAAGCGCCACATTGCATCACAGCCTATCTTACGCAGTCAGCCAGCTTCGCCTTTCTTCGAGAACCTCGTGTGATGTAATTTAAAGAAAAACATCAATTTGAAAAAATTACACTAAAATTCATAAATCTGGAGTCTGGTCGTCAAGTAGCGCTGCTCGCAGATTTTTGATCCAATATGTAAAATTAGAAAAATATATAACTTACTTTTTTTCAAGTACCGGGGTGTAAACAAACCCAAGACATCTTTAACATTGTCAGCATCCTAAGTCAGCCAGCTTCACCCTCCTTCGAGAGCCTCGTTTGACGTAATTTGAAAAAAGAAAAAACATCTATTTGAAAAATAACACTAATATTCATAAATTTTGAGTCTGGTGGTCATGCAGCGCCGCTAGCGGTTTTCATACCCAATACCTTTTTTTTTTATTTTAAATTAAAAAACGTATTAATATAAATTAATTAGTTTTTTATGTGTCGTTATATATATTCCTTTCATCTTTATACCTGCTAGAATTCTATAGAATGTTAGCTTTCATTCTAGAGCTACGTGTAATTTAAATTAAACAAAAAATAAATATTTGACATCATGCAATAAGTAAGCAGCTGGCATCGAACCTCAATGCTGCCAGTATGAGAGCTTCGTGTGATGACATTAAGTTACACATGAAACTTTGAACCTTACGTTCGACTTTAAATGCAGCCAGTACGAGAAATTCGTGTGATGTCATTTGCACATTAACTTACAAACGAACCTTATGTAATAAGCATAGGGCTTAAATGACTCCGTGATAATTTTCGTTGTCGGGGTGATGCATATGTTTTCGTGACTATATCTGATTCGGAAATTAGACTATGCTTATATGCTGCGAGAAGTTGTATGCTAGGGAGGCAATGAACACAAACATTCTTCAGCTAACATGAACGGTACTGTCTTGCCGGTTTTTTAGAGCCCCGTGTTGCTAATCAGTTAAAAAAAAAAATTTATATAAAAAAATTATAAATGTTAAAATGAAAAAAATTTCTCAAAATTTTCTAAAACATTGTGAGAGCCTCGCGCAGCTAACAAGAGACGATCGCATTTTGAAAGCCTCGTGTAGANATTTTCGTTGTCGGGGTGATGCATATGTTTTCGTGACTATATCTGATTCGGAAATTAGACTATGCTTATATGCTGTGAGAAGTTGTATGCTAGGGAGGCAATGAACACAAACATTCTTCAGCTAACATGAACGGTACTGTCTTGCCGGTTTTTTAGAGCCCCGTGTTGCTAATCAGTTAAAAAAAAAAATTTATATAAAAAAATTATAAATGTTAAAATGAAAAAAATTTTTCAAAATTTTCTAAAACATTGTGAGAGCCTCGCGCAGCTAACAAGAGACGATCGCATTTTGAAAGCCTCGTGTAGANTCAAAATTTTCTAAAACATTGTGAGAGCCTCGCGCAGCTAACAAGAGACGATCGCATTTTGAAAGCCTCGTGTAGAGACGAGAAACTTGTGTAGCGCCGCGCGCCTAGCTCATGAGCCGCGGTGACATCATCAGCTAGAATGGGTTACGTCACAGCTCGACCCCTGTCCCCGCGCCAGGGCGCCAGGTGTCCCAGAACCGGCTATTTATAGCTACTCACGACGAAAACCCTCATGCTAAACATTGCCGTGGATTCCGGGAAAACTTTTGTAAAAGCATGTTTGTCGGTATCATCGGTAGCTGTCTTTTTGGCCATACCTTCTTCCACCTCGTATAAAGTGTATATACGTGCGTGACCTTCCTGCAAATATTATTGTTAGAGTTACTGCAAGATGCACCATTGAACATTCGTGAACTAATGAGGTTTCGACCTTTTGGATCACGACTTCGTGTTTCACTTGCAGGCCCAGATTATCTCCGCTCAACATTCTGAGGGTAAAAGATAGGCCAAGGTTTGGTCTCCTTTATCGTTGGATTTAACTCCACTCATCCTTTTTAGTGACATCACATGAGCATTAATACTCAAGATATACTTTAAGACTCTGGGTAACATCTGCTCCCACGAATTTTGACCGCAGCGTAAGATATTCAATAACCTACCGATATTTCTGAACTCATGTACCAGAACATGCTTCACGAGTATAATGTTTACAACGACGTCAGTAGGCTTCAACATAGAGAAATTTGTGAAGAGGGCCAAGATGCCAACAATGCCGAACGAACAAATGTAACTACAAAAATAACACTGCAATAATTAAATTAATAATTGAGGTATCGTAATTAGAAATTACGTCAGTAACGCTCTTTCAGCCAGGAAAACTGGGAGTCAAAGCTTTTTTTTATTTTTTATTATTTTTCGCGCGTTTTTTTTAATGCATTATTTATATTCAAAACTTGATCTGCTTAGTTGGCATATTAATCTGTACGAGTTTGTTAAAGAATATCCGAACGTATTAATTACCACCTGATGATTTACGCGTCTAGTTACCGGCATTTAAGTACAAGATGGTCCTTTCCTTCCGTAGAATCACATTATTAACACCGATTATTTGGGTGGGTTAGGAAAAATTTGACAAATGATCGTGTATCTCATTGTCTCTGTCACGCCTAGTGTCGTCTGCTTCGTCGTAATTTGTTGGAGTGCGCNTGACAAATGATCGTGTATCTCATTGTCTCTGTCACGCCTAGTGTCGTCTGCTTCGTCGTAATTTGTTGGAGTGCGCATTGGCATTGGCCCAGAGACGCCCATTATGTAAACTGAAAATCCCTTCACCCCTCTATTTCTCTGACACACGACTTCAATTATTGAAAGAAGGGCTGCTACAATTTTTGAAAGTGTTGACATCCATGATACAGTCAATACGGAAGTCAGCTTATACAGCGTATTATTCATGTATCTCCTAATTTTTATGATTCGCCGACGGAGGCGTTAATGGAACAAATTCCTCAACGCCATACTTTTTTTTTATAAATGGTCACGAAAAGTAATTGCGTTCATATCAGTTGGTACGTAACTCCCTGTTGTGTTTTATTGGATCACATATCAATAATACATTAGCACGCTGCAAATTTTATAAACTATAGATTACTTACTGGTGTCTTACAAGGGAAAACATTCAGAAGTTGTATAGAGGATAAATTAAGATAAACACACCATTTCCACGCGTTGTCACAGAAGATACCAACTTAATGAAAATTTTAATTTATCTCAATAAATTTTTATATTCAGAAATTTAATTAATTTTTTTTTTCGTAATCATTATTTTAAATGTGCACAGAAACTAAACAGGAAAATAGCCTAGTAGTAAAAAAATTATAAAACATCTTACTGTACGCTTTTGGTCTGGCAATTACCTAAACAACGTATCTGAAATTAATGATTACAATTTTTATTACAGGAATAACCGAGCAACTATTAAAGATAATCTGATGCGACTGCTTGTGTTTGGCGCAATGATGACAACATTGGGCTTGTGCTTATGTATGTTAAGGTTACAAATGTTCTAAATAACCACCATCAGCAACAGGACATCGGCTGCAACGTTGTAGAACAGAACGACAAACAGTAGCTACAGTTTCTATGTGAGTGAATACACAGGCGGTCATAATCGCGTCTCTCATGGCATCCAGTGTTCTTGGCTTTGTGGCGTACACGGTGTTCTTCAGAATCCCCTAAGATAAAATCTAACCGCGTTAAGGTGGGGGTTCACAGTTTGGCAGTAAATTGTTAGTTAATTTTATTGGCGATAAAGCACCTGTTTAATAAGTTGACGGAATTTTATCTATTGCTATGTAAATTATAGGGTGTTTACTTTGTTTTATCACTTTCGCAAGAAAAAAACACTGCCTGAAACTATTTCTAAAAAAATGCTTATATATGACACGAACCAAGATCTGTGAATACAATTTGTTACAAAAAAAATCTCGCTTTATTTACATGTGGACATAAAATATACGAATACTTGATGCAAATTCTTTCCTTTTATATGCTGAAAGTCATGCTAACTTTGAAGAAACTATATTTTAATTTAAATTAATTTATAACATATAAAGCATGATTTAATAGCTTACAAAATACTCAATTTTTAAGATATGACACACAAATTTCTATCATTTTTTGATACGCTTGTTAAGTCGAGTTTACACTTTAAATGTGGTCCTCGATAATTAGTACTTGAGTAGTATTCTCTAGCATTCGTTTGAAATACTGACGGGAATTGGTGGCGAAGCGCGCCTGAGGTTAGAAACAAGCCAACAGAGAGCAGGCAGTGTGCTGTCAGCGGCCAGTCTGTCCTCCGGCGAGCCGCTTGCATAGACTCCGCGCGCACAGCGTTGCCGTATCCGTACGTGAGGTGTGAAAACGTTTGACTTATAAAAACTGTAATGGGTCAAAGGAAAACTTCTTACCACAGTAATAAGAAAAATAAAAAAGCTTTTCAGAAAATTGTATCTTGGCGAAGAAGAAAAGAAGGCTCTGTCACAAGGTAAAAAACGAGACTTGCAACCAGGCAGTGGTTGGGGAAGGTTAGCTCTCTCCTTCTGGCCTAACCTTGCTAGCCTTCAGGTAGCTCGGTCAGCTATCACTGTCTTACGCTGGATAAGCACAACATGAAGCGCACAGGTAAGCCATACGGGATGGGGGAGACTCCTGTCTCTCCTTCTTCAACCAATACAAACACAGCANCATGAAGCGCACAGGTAAGCCATACGGGATGGGGGAGACTCCTGTCTCTCCTTCTTCAACCAATACAAACACAGCAGAACCCGACTCACAATGGCTCAACAACAATATGTGACACACAGCACCAATAGGAAGGCAGACACAACATCGTGCAGATGTTCCGAAACAAAACGTCTTCTCACCATTGAGTAAAGATAGTACCTCAAATTATAGCCAGGACAGCTCCAAAATGGCTGTATCACAAAAAAGCACAAGTCAAAAAACACTCGCGCCTCCGNCTCAAATTATAGCCAGGACAGCTCCAAAATGGCTGTATCACAAAAAAGCACAAGTCAAAAAACACTCGCGCCTCCGATGTACATCCCAGACACCTCGAAATTAAATTTATGGTTCTTCAGTTCGACGACAATTAATTCGTGAAAATCACACTCCCCAACAAACAAGACCTGAAGGTGCTGGTAGAGAGAGAGAGAGAGAGAGAGAAGCACTCTTCTTTCTTCAGATTGCTAGAATACCACCAAATAAAATATTACACGCATGCTCTGAAAAACGAAAGGCCGAATAAGATAGTCATTAAAGGACACCCACACAACGAAGACATAAAACAAATAGAGAAAGAGATTGAGCAATATAGCTTTCTTCCAATCCACGTCTGGAAATTCAGAACACCAGCTGACGCACCTGCAGTCTTTGGAGCTTTAATACAACAACACAAAAAATACGACATACTGAAAATACGCAAACTTTACTACATAGCAGTTGGCATAGAAATGTACAAACATCGCCCTGACGATGTGGTGCAGTGTATGCGATGTTATGCACTGAGCCACACTCCGAAATATTGCACACTTAAGCCAGTCTGCGATTTTTTGTAAGCGAACGCACTCAAAGGCAGAAGGTCCCTTTAAAACACAGGACCAATCACAGTGGGAACGTACACTTTGCAGTAAAACAGGACACTCGGCTGTATGGAAACAGTGCGAAGTACTTCAAAAGCACATTGAGTCACGCAAACAAAAGATAGTACCTAAACCCGTCAAACAAACACAAGAAACTAAGGAAAAAACACAAGTAAACACTCAGTCAAAGGCTCAATTCCCTCCCTTTCAATAAAAAAAAAGGTAGACTGAACAGGGAAACACACACAGGGAACAAGAACGCAAACAACAGGAAAGGGAGAAACAACAGTAAAACAGGAGAAGGGAGAAACAACAGTAAAACAGTAAAAGGGACAACAACACAACAGAAAATACGACCATGTTCGCAGATATGCAAAAACTGGCCACTTTTCTGCGAGAAACAAACTTCTTAACCCCAATGGATAACTTTAGGCCCATAATTACACAGGCGAAAGCCATGAAAACACCACAGGAGAAGCAGATGCTGCTTCTCACAGCACTTGCAACTTTACCTAATTAAACGGACAAAATTTTTAGGACAACACCAAGTATAATTTATTTATTAATTAATAAAATAACATTAGGACATTTAGTTTTAACAAACACATGTACATTTAAAAAATATATAATATACCTTCTTAACCGCAGTAAAACGTAAAATAAACGCATTACACACACTTTTCTTCTCGGAACTAACTGATTTGTCCGGGACGAAAGTAACCTCAGCCCAGAAAAGTACATGGCTCTAGGAATGTTATCTACTTCAGTCATTCGCACACAGTGCTAGAGACAACACCTCAGCTACTCCACATTACACCACAGGCTGGTTATGTGGGAATTCGTGAAAGGTAGGAAATAGCCCAAATCACCACTCGTTTTCCAGGTCGAGTGACACACATACCAGTCGAGGTAGGGGTCGGGGGGCTAAGGTAATTAATCTATACCGAATAAATTTAATCAAACAAATTTAGGAAAAAAAAACTGAACATAAATAAAAAACTTATTTAAAAAATTATATATACATTCATATATATATATATATATATTATAATTTATATTTTACTAACAACCCATAATTATGCACCGACTTGATAGTTTGTTGCAGGTCGGGAAGAAGACTTTGACTTCGGGAAGGGGGCTATACTGTTACTGGATTCATAGGCTGGTACCATGGGCCCCTCCAACTCTAATTTATTAACAAGGGTTTTCTTAATGCCACTTGTCACAAACTAGGAAAAACTAATCGTACCCTGTGGGCTGCCCCCGGGAGACTAGGGACTCACTGACACACTACATGTGAAATTAATTAGCACACATGAAAACAACAGTTCAACGTGCTAGACATACATCACGACACAACATTCACTCCAGCCGGGAGACTTGAGAGGAACTTCTCTTCCCCGCCGAAAACACGAATACGTATATTTACTTATAATAGGCAACACCAATAATCAGCCTAAATATGGGTCCGATGCCCAACAAACCACTACTACGCGGCCCTCGCCACCGACCCAATGATTTGAGTATGTGTTGGGGTGCATTTGTTTGACAAACATCCAGTGAATTATGAAAGTCTAGCCTCCCGGTCTCACAACACTAAAAGTCATTCGGTGGCATATGAGGGTTCGGTGGCGAGGTAAAAAACAAGGACGCAACAAACCGAAGTAAACAAAGCGCAAGATTCTATACAGTAAGTACGTGAAAAAAGTATTTGCACTAGCTGCAATATTAATATTTATTATAATGAATCTAAGTCAATATTGAAATGAAGTTCTGTTTATACTAGTAGAAAAGAAATCACTTATGTACATTTCTTCACTTTATTTCAAAATTACATTAATGGTTCATTTAAAAATTTCATTAGTGCAAAATAATATTATTGATGGGAAAAATTCCTTGTTTAAAAAAATTTACTCTCATGTAAACTAATGCATTTCATAATTTTAATTTCTCTTTTGTTTCTAATTATATAAATTGCCGTGAACGTGTTTTAATTTATAATAGGTAAATTATATTTGTGCTTGTGTGAATGACGGCGTGTAAATAAGCGCGCGTGTGTACGTCACAGACTAGATCAGAGACAAGTGAAGATGTAAACAAAACATTTTTGGCCATAAATGTATAAAATACTGTACTCTTGACCCACGAGTAATAAACAGTCAGGCAATATGACAAACCACAGTTTGCAGACGGTGATAATAATTCAAGAAAAAAAACTTAAGCGTTAGTTGCGCAAAGTGAATAACTTTTTTATTGTATAAGCATAGTAAAACATTTTCTATTGAAAACTGAATCATAAAAATTATCTAGCGTAGTGACCCCAAAATACGCATAGTATTTTGTGCATTCAAACCTGACTTAATTTGATAGCAACATAAATGCAAAAGAATCAATATCATACTAAAAATGAAATATTAAAGCAAACATATTGTCTTAATTTTTTTATTTCAGAGTTATGTATTTTTTTAAACTTATGCAGCACCTGTCATTGTTTCCGCAAATAGTGTGCTTGATTTTTTTGCTTTGTTTGCATGTTACCTACATTCCTGTACATTTTGTTATGAAGTGATCACGCGTTAGCTGAACGGGCTCCTGACAGGTGGCAGATACGTAAGCATCCTGTCCGATCACCTGCACCCAATCATGTCCATTGTCCATTCCGACGGACGTGGACAATTCCAGCAGGACAATGCGACACCCCACATGTCGAGAATTGCTACCGAGTGGCAACTTTAGACACTTCCATTGACCACAGTAGTTGCAAAAGGGGCATTCGAACGCAGGATGGTTGGAGAGAGCTGGGGAGCCACTGAATGCAAAAGCAGGAGGAATGCATTTGCAGGAGGTTTTTCCCCCAAAATGTCCCTTTTCACCCTCAAAATGACTCATATATCCTATGAAATGCTGCTTTTTCCCTTAAAAAAAGTCCCTTTTTTTTCCCTTTAATTTCCTTAATTTCCCTCCAAATATTATTTTTTTTTAAAGAGCTTCAACGACACCACAATGTGGCTAAATGACTCCTTTTTGGGCAATGAGGAGTTAAGGAGCTGAGGAGTCGACCCCTACAATTCTTTATGGTTTAGTATAGGCATCACAGCCTATAGAAACTTATAAGCATAGTTGGCTGTAATTTCCGAACCGTTTATGATATAGGCGCCAAATTCGTAACATAGGCCGCGGCACCAACAAATAAAATTACCAAATAGTCATTTAAGCTCTATGCTAACTTATAAGCATTGTTGGCCATAATTTCCGAACCGTTTATGATGTAGACGCCAAATTCGTATCAAAGGCCTCGGTACAGACAAGCATAATTACCGAATAGTAATTGAAGCCCTATGCTAACATATAAGCATAGTTAGCTGTAATTACCGAACCATTTAAGATGTAGGCATCAAATTCGTAACATAGGCCTTGACGTAGATAAGGATAATTACCAAATATACATTTAAGTGCTATGCTAACTTATAAGCATAGTTGGCCGTAATTTCCGAACCGTTTATGATGTAGACGCCAAATTCGTATCAAAGGCCTCGGTACAGACAAGCATAATTACCAAATAGTAATTTAAGCCCTATGCTAACATATAAGCATAGTTAGCTGTAATTACCGAACCATTTAAGATGTAGGCATCAAATTCGTAACATAGGCCTTGACGTAGATAAGGATAATTACCAAATATACATTTAAGTGCTATGCTAACTTATAAGCATAGTTGGCCGTAATTTCCGAACCGTTTATGATGTAGACGCCAAATTCGTATCAAAGGCCTCGGTACAGACAAGCATAATTACCGAATAGTAATTGAAGCCCTATGCTAACATATAAGCATAGTTAGCTGTAATTACCGAACCATTTAAGATGTAGGCATCAAATTCGTAACATAGGCCTTGACGTAGATAAGGATAATTACCAAATATACATTTAAGTGCTATGCTAACTTATAAGCATAGTTGGCCGTAATTTCCGAACCGTTTATGATGTAGACGCCAAATTCGTATCAAAGGCCTCGGTACAGACAAGCATAATTACCAAATAGTCATTTAAGCCCTATGCTAACATATAAGCATAGTTAGCTGTAATTACCGAACCATTTAAGATGTAGGCATCAAATTCGTAACATAGGCCTTGACGTAGATAAGGATAATTACCAAATATACATTTAAGTGCTATGCTAACTTATAAGCATAGTTGGCCGTAATTTCCGAACCGTTTATGATGTAGACGCCAAATTCGTATCAAAGGCCTCGGTACAGACAAGCATAATTACCAAATAGTCATTTAAGCCCTATGCTAACATATAAGCATAGTTAGCTGTAATTACCGAACCATTTAAGATGTAGGCATCAAATTCGTAACATAGGCCTTGACGTAGATAAGGATAATTACCAAATATACATTTAAGTGCTATGCTAACTTATAAGCATAGTTGGCCGTAATTTCCGAACCGTTTATGATGTAGCGCCAAATTCATTACATAGGCCTCGACGCAGGCAAGGATAATTACCAAAGAAGTTATCGGGTCTTCCAAATTGCGACTTACACTGTTCACATGTTAAGCTAGATTGTTTCATGTTCATAGAACAAGCAGTTTCATGTCGGTGGGTATTACAGCTCTTAGTAAATGTTTCCTAGCAGAAACAGCACAAATGACTTTCTGACTATTTTCCATCTTCGCTTGAGACCGAAATTCGAAATTCGAAATTCGAATAATTACTAAGGCGATTCCATCAATTTCACATATATATATATATATATATATATTTTTTTTTTTTTTTTTCAAATCTTCATATTTTGCCAGTGGGATTTAATTATTTTTATTTGTTCTGTAAAACATATATTCACCTAAGGCCCCTCCACCCTACACTCGGTTTTACATCTCTCATGTCGACGTGCATTGCTACTTTTACTAAATATTTTACCGCATTTGCGATAATTTTTCCTGCGCATTGGTGGAGGATTGTGATCATTGTTCACATGAAGGTCAGAAGTTGGTTATAAGTTAGCATAGGGCTTAAATGACAGTTTGGTAATTTTACTTGTTGGTGCCGCGGCCTATGTTACGAATTTGGCCCTACATAATAAATGGTTCGGGAATTATGGCCAACTCTGCTTATAAGTTAGCATAGAGCTTAAATTACTATTTGGTAATTATCCTTGTTTGCATCGAGGCCTATGATACAAATTTGGAGCTTTCATCAAAAACGGTACGTGAATTACGGTCAACTATGCTAATAAGTTAGTATAGGCCGTGAATGCAAGAGCATGAAGTATGGTAGAGGTCGACTCCTCAGATCCTCAACTCCTCATTGCCCAAAAAAGAGTCATTTAGCCACATTGTGGAGTCATTGATGGTCTTTTGAAAAAATAATATATGGAGGGAAATTAGGGAAATTTTGAGAGAAAAAAGGGACTTTTTTTAGGGGAAAAGTGGCATTTCGTAAGATATATGAGCCATTTTGAGGGCAATTAGGGACATTTGGGGGAAAAACCTCGTGCAAATGCATTCCTTCTGCTCTTGCATTCCGTGGTACCCCGGCTCCCTCCAATCATTCTGCGTTCGAATGCCCCTTTTGCAACTACTGACGACCTAAATCACCAGACATGAACATTATTGAGCATATCTGGGATGCCTTGCAACGTGGTGTTCAGAAGAGATCTCCACCGCCTCGTACTCCTATGGATTTGTGGACTGCCCTGTAGGGTTAATGGTGTGAATTGCCTCCTGCATACCTTCAGACATTAGTCGAGTCCATTCTACGTCGTCTTGCGGCACTTTTAAGTGCTCGCGGGGGCCCTACAAGATATTAGGCAGGTGTACCAGTTTTTTTGGCTCTTCAGTGCACAAGCCTGCGGAATGGTGGGGGACATTATTTCGAGACCGTCTACCATTTTGTATCAGCAGAATAACGATTTGTAACAATACAGATTTTTATGGTGTGAACCATCCCCTTAAGTTTGGAGACCTCCTGGGTGGGGTACTCAACTATTCACCTCGCAACATATTCTTCATGAGCGACCCCAAGTCTCGATGATAATGTGGAGGTGCATCTNACATATTCTTCATGAGTGACCTCAAGTCTCGATGATAATGTGGAGGTGCATCTTCCTGTTGGAAAACGCAGTCGTTATCTGGGTAGAGTTGGTGATCAGCTGGAAAAATGTTTTCCTGCAACATGGTATGGTAACTTTTATCTGTCACTCTTCCCTCAAAGATGAATAGCACCTCAAGTCCTCTGACAGACTCACTGCACCATACTGTTAACTCAAGAATAATAACTGCTTGCTCTACCACAATGGGGGCATCTTCATTCGTCCCAGCACTCACAGTTACAGCGGTTGAGTGTTTCGTTAAATATAAATGTTACCTCATCGGACCTACAATCAATAAAATGCTCGTTGTTGTTCGTTGTCATTGCAAATTTTCACAACTCACTCAAAAAATTCGACACGCCTATCTGGTCCGTCCCCACCAACGGTGTGTAGTATCGTGGGAATGCCGGGCGTACAATTAACTTATTTACAAATGCGATGGACAATTTATTTACTGACACCTGACTCACGTGCAGTTTGATGTACGGACTTATCTTTGCCAGGGGAAAGTGTGAATGTGCNTCGTGGGAATGCCGGGCGTACAATTAACTTATTTACAAATGCGATGGACAATTTATTTACTGACACCTGACTCACGTGCAGTTTGATGTACGGACTTATCTTTGCCAGGGGAAAGTGTGAATGTGCAACAGTTCTCACACTTCTTTCATCCGCTGTAATTCTCTTCCTGCCACACCGTCCTTGATTCACATCACACACAATTCCCATCTCCCAAATGTTTTACGTAATTGCGTCATCGTTACAAGTGACGGCGGTGCAATATCAAACTCTGCACTCCATCGTCCCTGCAGCTCAAATATGTCCTGACATTTCCAATAACACTTTAAGATCCACTTACTTTACTCGAAAAACAAACCTGTCACCTCCACCATTTCCTCTACAATGGTAGTGTTGCCGCTCTTGGCTGCTAACGGAACTGACGACACCAGAATGTTTACACGCGCTTGCACACACTGAACGTTGTCTTTACAGCATAAAATGCACGTAGCCATATCAGATTTTNCAGAATGTTTACACGCGCTTGCACACACTGAACGTTGTCTTTACAGCATAAAATGCACGTAGCCATATCAGATTTTCTTGAAGTGTTTCTCGGTTATTAACGTGCAAAAAGGGAATAAACATTAATTTGGGAGATCCGGGTTGTAGAAAATCACCCCCATTTTAGTTATTTGTGACAACCCACGGCCTCCTGAATTCGATCCAGTTATACTACTACTTTACAAAACATAAAATTTCTACATAAATTATTTTTTTACATTTTTCTTTTATTTATATTTTTTCCGGTCTTCTTATCGTATTTTTATGGTAATGATAATAAGCTTTTACGTAGTTTGTAAGCAGGAAAGATGCAAAAGATTTATAGAAAATACACATTGTCCTTTTCATCTTTACTATAAATTTGGAATATCATCGAAACGTTATATTCTTCTGAAACTCAATGAAACATCATCAGAGATTTGCAATGACAGGCAGGCACTTATAAGTAAGTTTTAAGTAATTAGGTATAATTATTTACAGTACGAAGAAATTTAACAAATAACGTTTTGAGCAGAATTACATTATTTTAAAAATGTATTATTTTACGACATCGTTGTTTNGAAGAAATTTAACAAATAACGTTTTGAGCAGAATTACATTATTTTAAAAATGTATTATTTTACGACATCGTTGTTTCTGTTAAATTGCACGTTTAATTGCTAAATGTCATGCAAATATGCAATAATAGTTACATTTAGGATCTCGTAAAGAAACTTTTTGCATTAAAATTTGTGTATATTCAATTCCTCGTTTCAAGTTTGAATGACTTATTTTGTAATATTAACATTATGCATGCTTAGAAGCGTCCTCGTTAGTACATAACTACTAAAAAATTACACGCTTCTTCTGCATCGAACGTTGAATTTTTCGTGACAAAAATGTTGACTTTCTGTACATGCTACGACAGCAGTACTACCGCGTTCTCTTTTGATGTTTTCAAGTTTCATTTTTGACACCATAACATGTGATAAATCAATTTTAAAATTTTAGCATTTAATACATCCCAATTCAGTTCTATTTTAATGTTCCTATGAAAGAATAAAATTTATTCTACTTCGCACAAATATCTCAATATGTTTGTTAAAAATAAATTTTCAGCTCGGTGCCGGAGTAAACTAGAACTAATTTCATCGTTTCCGAGAAAGTGATGATTACATATCAATTAATCGTTCCTTGTGTAGGNCGGAGTAAACTAGAACTAATTTCATCGTTTCCGAGAAAGTGATGATTACATATCAATTAATCGTTCCTTGTGTAGGGAGTTTAGAGAGGTCTGCATCTCAGATGGTCTATTCAGCAGTCTAAATGGTTTGTACGAAATACGCCTTAACCCAGCGGTGGCGGCTCTCGCTGGCATTGTGTATCACCAAGCACCAATTTTCACCCGTATTGCCAAAGCAATGCATATTGGGTTGGTATTACGATAAATGAAGGTGTGGCATTGTTTGAAAGTCCACATGCTTGGTCATATTGCTTTCTCTTTGAAGAAACGTGCCCTCTGCGCACTTGTANGTGGCATTGTTTGAAAGTCCACATGCTTGGTCATATTGCTTTCTCTTTGAAGAAACGTGCCCTCTGCGCACTTGTAGCTTGAAACTTCGTTGGGATGGAGAGAGTGATAATGTGACGGGAACTGAGTCATCAGAATGCTGCAGGCCACTCGTAATTTTATTTCGGACTACTGTAAACATCTACGGCAGAATTNGAACTGAGTCATCAGAATGCTGCAGGCCACTCGTAATTTTATTTCGGACTACTGTAAACATCTACGGCAGAATTATGGGTATTAAACTAAGATGTAAGTTATGTATTATGTACGCTAATACTGCACCTACACTGTTAGAAATGTCTATAGTTTTACAGAAACTGTTACGAAGATGCTGAGTTAATTCACGGAAATGCACTCCGTAATGACGAATAACGGAAATG